>JAVSBV010054770.1:0-10784 GCA_033117975.1 Parotocinclus spilosoma
CATGTAGGTTTGGATTTTTTTCTCCCTTAATAATAAACACCTTCATTTACAAATTGCATTTTGTGTTTACTTGTGTTATCTTTGACTACTAGTTAAATTGGTTTGATGTTCTGAAACACTTGTGTCACAAACATGCAAAAAACAGGAAATTAAGTAGGGGACAAACACTTTTTCACACCACTGTATGTATATATATATATATATACATGTGTGTGTAAATATATGACTGTTGGTGCAGTGTGTGTATGTGTGTGTTCAGGGATTTACATAGGGAGAGTGTTATGAGTCGTATGCCTGTGCAATCGTTCATATCGGCGTCTCTCTCTGTCACCTGTTCATTTGTACACCACTGACAGTTCTCATTATTGCTTTGGCAGCAGCTCAGCTTGTAATGCCAATGCAGCATTTGAGTGGAATTGGAGCTGGGGAAAGTGTGTGTGTGTGTGTGTGTGTGTGAGAACATCATCACTAGACAATCACCATCAAAATAAACAAACAAACATGACAGGAAGTGTGGCAATACTGATGTGCATACAGATCATGCTGTGTGAGTGTGTTCATGTACAGCACATGGTGTCTGCTATGACAGAGCAGTTGGAAAGTCAATTAACTAACAAGGCCGTAATTAAGGAAAACTCATTAGTAGATTCAATGCCAAGCTGCCTATCTGCTGTCACTATAGTATCAATAATGTCATTTAAGTTGATGCACTGAAACTACATTGTTATGTGTAAACTGTACAACATTGTGACAACATAAGGAATTTACTAATATTAAAATTAAAATGTTTTCTTTTCCCACTATTCAGGCCCAGCACCTTTGCCCAGAGAAAACAAGTGCGTGCCCTGGATAACCATGCAAGGCCATTGCAGGGCTGTTGAGGGGTCTCTGTTGCAGTGACAGGGATGATCACCTGATTGGCTGATTCTCCCTCGAGCCCAGGCAATTGTCCTTGAATTTGCATCTTGCCAGTAGGCACACATGAGACTCAAACCTCGGTGACTGTGAAGGTGGACTGGTGTATTTGGCTACTGCCTCACTCAAGCTCCCCACAGTGTGAGTAATCAATATGAATAATCAAAAATATCTTTAACCCCAAATCAGAAACTGCTGGGACGGTATGAAAAGTGCATATTGAAAACACACATGTTTTTTTACATTTAAATGAAGACAGTATGAACCTAATATATTTCTTGTTTGGTCTGGCCAAATAAATTCAATTTCTTTATATCAATAAACATGCATTTCTGACCTGCAGCAAAAACTGACAAAAAAAAGAAAAACTGAAACAAGGGAAATTTAGATAGAGCTACATTGGCAAATGCCATTTAAAAAATTACTGTGCAAAAAAAAAAATTATCTTGGCTGTGAGGCATCTAGGATGGACCATCACACAGTGGAAACGTGTAGTGTGATCAGATGAAGTAGTATTTCAGGTCTTTTTTGGAAAAAATGGACATTATGTGCTCTGGACCAAAGACATATTACAAAGGTATGGCCACAGAAGAAAAGGGTACTAATACTGAACTGACCTATCTGCAGTCTTAACCTGTCCCCAACAGAGAATATATTAAGAATTTTGAACTAAAACTGCTACAACAATGACCCGTGCTGTTGCACACCGTAACACGTCTTTGAAGGAAGTATTGGACAAAATAACACCTGAAGCAGTAAATCATTTTTTAGTATTTGGGCCGAAACGTCTTTCAGGTGTGATGAAAAGAAATGTCAACATTACAAAGTAGTAAATGTTTTGCTGTCTTAACTTTTTTTTTTTTATGTGTCGCAGGCCTGAAAAGCAGGACTGGATGTTTATTAACAAAAGAAATTAAGTTGACCAGACAAAACATGAAAGAGCTCATATATTTATTTCTATGCATTTGCAAGAATGCAGTTGTTGGACCGTTGTTTAAGCCTTCAGTTTTATAAGAGAAAACGTCACAGTCTGTGCACCAGACATCTCATAAAGATTTAATGACGCTTAAAACTGGTGATTGTGGAGCCAACGAAGGTGCTTTGACTTCATCCTGGTGCCCACAAAGGCACTTGTGATTCATTTAAGTCATAGGAATGGCTGCACTGTTGTTCTGGAATATCTCAAAACAATCAGGAATGAATGTTTGCACCATAAATGTAATGCCTTATATTTGCTAGTTAATTGACAACAAAGCCATACAATTGCTCAAAAACCTCATGATATTAACTCAACTACAGACTATTCAGTTATTCATTATTGATGGCTGGATTACAAGCTGTCGAATTTTGGGCAGAGCTACAAATGCTGCAGAGCATCTGAATGCCCTAGTTTTTAATTATTTAATTTTCATCCCCTCGTTTTTGTGAGCAGTATATATATATATATATATATATATATATATATATATATATATAACAGAAATTGTTTTAACATTGTTAATGTACTGATGATCATTTTAGATCATTTTAATAAAGCTTAAAGTAATTCATTATCTTCCGCTTAATACAGACGGGGTCACAGGCCCGCTGGGGCAGGAACAACCCTAGATAGGGGCACACACACACACCATTGTAGGGCACACACACAGTCACACACTAAGGGCCACTTTAGATACACCAATAAACCTAACACACATGTCTTTTGGACTGTGGGAGTAAACCCACGCAGACACGGAGAGGACATGAAGACTCCACACAGACCCACCCCATTCCACCCTGGGAATGAACCTGGAACCTTCTTGCCGTGCTACACACCGAGCCACCGTGCTGCCCAAAACACAAAGTTATTTCTTAATTTTGACTTTACATTTGACTTTTGAATGCTAGTGTAAATTGATAGACCTCAGTGGAGTGTAGTGGTCTAAAGTTGTGTTCACACTTGGCAGGTTTGGTTCAATTAAAACAAACCCTGATGTGATTGCTCTGTTAGGGAACTTCCTGAATAGATGAGTCTTGTCTGCTTGTCTGACAAATGAACCCTGATACATTTCGATTGAGGTATGAACTCCATCAAAAACACGTAAATAAACCAATCACAGGGGTTGACGTTACAAAAACTAACCACTAAAACACATAATTTTATATAACGTATATAACAACTAATACGTGTAAAAACGTGTAACAACTAATAAACAACTGCAATTCTGGTTATATTAAAGAACTGTACCTGATTCTTTTATTCAAAAGGACTGAATGCTCAACCATACCTGCTTTTTACTGATCTTAGAGACATCCTGTCTGGTACACAACGATACATGTCCTAACTGCCACCTCCTTACAGCATCTCCTACACTGTACAAAACAGAGAAAATAAATTGTATAACCTTTTTATGAGTTATCAGATGGTAAAAATGCCAGAACATAAACAAATACGCTATATTGCCAAAAGTATTTGCTCACCTGCCTTAGCTCAGATATGAGCTTATGTATCATCCCATTTCTAATCACTAGCATTCAATATGACGTTGGTCCACCCTTTGCAGCTAGAAAAGCTTCAATTCTTCTTGGAAGGCTTTTTGTCCATTCTTCCAGAAGCGCATTTATGAGGTCACATACTGATGTTGGACAAGAAGGCCTGGCTCTCAGTCTCCGCTCTAATTCATCCCAAAGGTGTTCTATCGGGTTGAGGTTAGGACTCAGTACAGGCCAGTCAAGTTCATCCACACCAGACTCTGCCATCCATGTCTTTATGGACCTTTATGTCTTCCAGTTCGTTTCACTGGAACTAAGGGGCCAAACTCAGCTCCTGAAAAACAACCCCACACCATAATCTCCCCTCCACCAAACTTTACACTTGGCACAATGCAGTCAAACAAGTACTGTTCTCCTGTGAACCACCAAACCCAGACCCATCCATTAGATTGCCAGATGGAGAAGCACGATGCGTCACTCCAGAGAACGTGCCTCCACTGTTTTAGAGTCCACTGGCAGCGTGCTTTACACCACTGCAATGCACTTGGTGATGTATGGCTTGGATGCAGCTGCTCGACCATGGAAATTCATTCCATGAATCTCTCAGCACATTGTTCTTGAGCTAATCTGAAGGCAACATGAAGTTTGGAAGTCTGTAGTGATTGACTCAGAAAGTTGGTGACCTTTTCGCACTATGTGCTTCAGCATCTGCTGACCCCGCTCCATCAGTTTATGTTGCCTACCACTTCGTGGCTGAGTTGTTGTCGGTCCCAAACACTTTCATTTTCTTATAATACAGCTGACAGTTAACAGTGCGAAGGAATTTTACGACTGGATTTTGCTGCACAAGTGGCATCCTATCACAGTTCCACGCTGGAATTTACTGAGCTCCTAAAAGCGACCCATTCCTTCAAAAATGTTTGAAAAAACAGTCTGCATGCCCAGGTGTTTAATTTTATTCCCCATGTGGCCATGGGGCTACACCTGATTTAGATAATTTGGATGGGTGAGCAAATACTTTTGGTATCATAGTCTATGGGAATCATAGAAACAGGAGGTGTTCAAGTATCTTGGAGTTTTTTTTCAGGAATGATAGGGAGAGGGATCATGAGATTGACTGTAGGTTGAGTCAATGTACTGGACCATACCTGTAGTAGTGAAGAGGGTGTTGAGCCATAAAGCAACGCTCACAATTTACCTGTCAATATATATCTCCGCCCTCTTGTGAAGCTGACTAGGATAAGCGGATAAGGCAATGAATGAATGAATATACATCCCACCCTCACCTATGGTCATGAGCTTTGGGTAATGACCAACAAATGAGCTTGTGGATACAAAAATGTGTTCAAAATGTGTTAATGGATTGATTACATTTGTGCTAGAGGGAACATGATGCGTCCTTTATTTATTTCATTCTGAAATATTTCTTTCAGATAATTAAACATTTAAGACAGAAGCGCTGTGTAGCTCAGCCCAGCTGTCAGTGTGGATGATTTGTCCTCGTCTCAGCTGTCCGAGCTGCATACAGCCCTTATTGATTATGATTAAGCCTTCATCCTTTCTGCTTATTATTAATATTGATCGAGGGAACAAAGAACAAAGGGCAGCCCACAGAGGTGTCCGGAACAGCAGTGTGCTTGAGAGCGTGTGTCTGTCTGTGTGTGCATGCACTTGAGATTACAATGACAACCTAACAAAATACAGCTGGAAAAAAAGTAAGAGAGATACAGAGAAAGAGACATATAGACAGAAAGAAAGACAGAGAGAGAAAGAGAAGAGAAGGAGAAGCTGTAATGCATTTATGAGTCCTTGTTTAATACAGTCTGCTCACTAAGCATCACTCATTAACCTCGCCACTGTTTAACACATCAGAGAGACAGTATGTGTGTGTGTGTGTGTGTGTGTGTGTGTGTGTGTTTGTCTCTTGCCCTCATGACGATAGCGTATTCAACATATAAAGACTTTTTGCAGCATTTTATCTAATTTGCTTTTGTTTGTAACATAAGCAGCATTTATTTGAAAAAAAAGCAAAACTTCTTTTGGCCAATGGAATTGTGGTTAGGGCTAGATAACATAATTTAACTGCAGTTATGTATGCGTGTCCTCTGTGTCTGTGGCAGTGACAGTGCTTCAATAGGGAATAGCAGTGGGTATCGTAATATGACCACATTCTCTGCTATTGTTCCCTTGAGACAACCCCCAAACTCTTTCAGTATGTCAGCTGTTTATACCACAAAGACACACAGACACACACATACACATCTGTCTCACTATCCTGTCGGGGATTTGAAGTGACGTAATGATTACTGTAGTTAATTAATGCCACAACTGCATCTTACCTTAACCTCAGTAGCCAGGTATTTTTTACCTCTCTGGTTTTTCAAATGAAAGTTGCAGTTTCTGTAAAAATCAGTTTTGCCTATGAGGACCAGCAAAATGTCAGTTCTTTCCATCCTTGTGGGGACATGTGGCCTCCACAAGTATCTATATACTGCCCACTAAATTAGGGGATTAATTAATTATGAGATATGTCATTTTACAGTGAACCCAAATGTTTGTGAGCATTATATTAGCAGCTAAATTTTAGATCTGGAATTTGCCTAAGATAAACCCCTCTGAGACATAATTTACACCTTTTGAAGGAGAGAGAGAGTTGAGACACCTATTGATTTTGCCCCCCATGCAGTCATGTGGTTTGTGTACACCTTCAATACTTCCAAACAAATCACAAGCTATCAGGCTCTCGAATGGAAAAAACACCAGAGACAAAGGTGGTAACTCAAGTGCTTGTATATATTATTAGTATTGCGTATTTGTGTGTGTATATATAATCCACTAACCAGGATTCTCGATAAAAATGTCCTTACTCTTAATACTCTAGGCTTAAAACTAGGTTTAATATAAACACAATAACCCTAACTTTAGGTTTAACCCTAACCCACACTCTAAATTTAGCACTAAACTGACAAATGTAGCTCTAAATACACTAAACTTAACTCTGGGTTTAAAGGTCAAAAAGAACACACACAAATTCGTGCACTCGCACACATTCACTCTGGATTATGAACTTTAAATGTACTTGTAATCACAAACATGCAAAATGTTGCAAAGTGTTATTCCTCCCTTCAATTTAGTCTTATCATCTGCATAACATCTTTTACAATCTCTCCGCTGACACGGAAAGAAGCCGCCAGGGTATTTTTTGGATGACAGGAGGCATGTGAGTAGAATATGTATAATATGTTATAAGATTTTAGAGTCTAACACCTGCACACACACACACACTGGACACGTTTGTCTTTTTGGTGACTGATTAATACTACACCTACATCTAACCTTAACCATAGCCTCAGCAATCCAATGCAGATCTTTTCCCTTTTATTTTTTTCAGAATATTTTTGCAGTTTTTGTAAAAAACAGTTTCTTTGTGGGGGCAAACAAAATGTCTATACAAGATAAAATATCAAATATTTTTACCCTTGTGAGAACATTTGGTCTGCACTATAATATATAACCATGACCACATAGACAGACACACACACAGATTTAATGCTTATGTAGGGACGCAGCAGAGTGGAGAAAAATAATTACAAGTTCTAAATTTCAGTGCACCCTATTTTTTACACACATACACGCATGCACGCACGCGCACACACACACACACACACAAAAAAACAATCTTTAGGTGATGTCATCAGCAATATTAGGTCTGACTCCCTTTGGGAGGTAGGTCTGAGTGTGTGAGACAAACACAGAGAAATTGAATTGTGTCATACACAGTGTAATAAAGTGTGACACATACCTGTATAAACACTGCAACAGAGAGAGAGAGAGAGCGAGAGAGAGAGAGAGAGAGAGAGAGAGAGAGATAGAGAGAGATAATGAGGGAATATAAAGAATAGAGAAGTGGGAGAGAAGAGTTGAACAGGTAGAGAGATGCTCTTAGAGAGATTGTTAGGTTAGATTAATGTGCTGAATAAATAAAGTGCCTTCGTGCCTCTCTCTCAGTTTGACTGATGAGTGTTATCAATCTCTCCCCGCACGCTAATGGAATAACCCAACTCTTATCATATTTCTGTCACAGACACACAATCATGCACGCATACATGCCACAGTTCAAGATCAATCTGATTATGTTCTGTCTAAATATTGTGGTTCCCAGGCAGATAATATGGAGACATATGGGAGAGCAGGAGTAATGCACAATGATCCTTTTGTGATGAAAACAGAAAACACAAATGGAATTTACCAGACAGTCATGGTTACACGCACAGACATACACACTAACACTAGGTGGGTCATGGTGGAAGTGCATACCAGTTCTAGTCCTTTAGTAGTGGCTATAAGACTTGAAAATCAATGCCACTCCAATTTTGTCTGTACTTCAATTCAAAAGCAATTTTATTCACATAAGACATAATATATTGAAAGAAGCCACAAAGAGTTTGGAAAATATTAGTAATATTCACAGGTTTTATAGGAACTTCCAAGCAAGTATCTACTGTTGTTACTTTCTTGTGCTTATCAAATTTAAAAAAACTCTATTTTTATGCTTGGATTTAATTTACAAAAAATGACACAACTTATTATTATAGGTGCATCTCCTACAGGCCAGAGCTAAGAACCATCTGTGGTCCTGGATTTGAACCCCAGGTACGGTTTGCAATATGAACGTACGTGTGTAAGATTATATAATCTTGCAATGGACTAATGCCCATTCGAGTGTGTACCTCTGCCTATGGCCATTCAATTTCAGGATTGGCTCCAGTAGGGACATATCTGAAGGGGTTGCACTGCCCCAGATTATAACTGCCCACCAACACCATGTTAGGAGTGTCCCTGCAAAGGGATTTATTCACTCCTTACTGTTGATTTTTTGTATATATGTGTGGCAGCACCCTGTGGCAGTGGTTGGGCTCCACAGGAAACGCCTCTTCTCTTAGACCCACCTATGGATCTCGATGGCTCATTACATCAGCACACCTGACAACCATTAGAGGCAATAAGCATGCTGTATTTGTTGAGTGTTTGGATTGCAGCTGATTATGGTTTCATTTCCGACTGTTTGTGTTGTCTTCTGCCATGCCATTTGAGCCGCTTTCCTGGATTTCGACCCAGTGCAATCGCAGAGATGTCCCGGCGCTTGTTTGCTGACTGATGGCCACGGCGTCCCTTGCCCTGACTTGTCAGACCGGGATTATGCCATACACAGCGCACAGACACACCAGAACACCCACACACATTCAGGACTTTTAAAATAAACTCACTGTGTTTAAAACCTTTTTCCCAATCTTGGTCTCTTGTGTGTTACATGGCACTTTGGTTCCACAACTAAGGCTCCGCCTCAGCTCAACCCTAACACACCATTGCAATAGAGTAATGCCAATCTGACAAAGCTCAATGCCAATGGATCAGAGCACAATCAACTGTGTGAATGTAAATTTGACCCAAATTTGACAATGTTGAAACCCACTGGAGCAGAGCGCTGGAGGTGCTTGTCACACTTTTTCATAGGGAAGGACCTTCCAGAATTTATCAGCATTGAGTTCTAAAGCCAAGGTCTGTCATGTTATGAAGCTGTTTCAGTCCCCTTGGAAAATATCATTTAGACTTCTATGATGGCTGCATTAATGCAGAAAAGTACCCTGAGTTCTTCGAGCAAGGTGTCAGCTTTTCCAAGGACATCCATGCATTTTTCAACAAGACAATGCAAAATTAGATGCTGCACACATTACACAGGCATAGAAAGAGGATACAGGTATTGGACTGACCTCTGCCCAATAGAGAATCGGAGCCCATGATGCAGTATTCACAGACAGAGAGCAAATAGGGGGAAAACCAAAGAACATTTATTAAATAAATAAATCAAGCATTTATACGTTATGTAAAAAAGTCCCACGCGTGAGTCCGTTACGGGCTAGCAAGCCGAAAGTCCACAATCCCGGGGTGGGGACCTACTCCTATGTGGTTCTGTGGTCCACGCATTATGGCGGCATCTGGCCGCGGACACAAACGCGAGCCATTCGAGCCGCGGGTCCAGGGTACAGCCCCTTTCTGCCTCGTGTCCTGGGTGCCATCAGCTGCCGGGGAAGACAAGCGGCGGGGTCCAAGAGGACTAGAAAAATAAATCAAAAAAACTAATTGCATGCAAACAACAGGAACACTCGAATTGTAACGCAAGACAAACAGGTTTTAACGTAATGAGCTGGCGAACACAGACTGATGTGCCATTTAGTATGGCATCATGGTTTGGGATTTCATGTGGAAAAAATGTACTAATAAATAATCGTCAGTATATTGATACTTAAATATAAGTAGTAATACTTAAATATAACTTAGTATACATATACACAAAGTCAACTACAACACTGAGTGGGAATGCAAGTTTATGAGGAAAAACTATTAATGGGAAGAAGGGATAGGGTCCATCACAGGTCAAATGATGCCTGCACTAATGCCTGCACTGATGATTGCACACACACACACACACACACACACACACACACACACACACACACACACACACACATGCAAAGAGAGAGAAATACACTCCAGCCCTAGGATACAAACACATACTAATGATCCACGTCCGTTTTATACTTATAATATCATAATACATAATAAGTCATTTGTCCCTGCCTTAAAAGAACACCCATTTGGTGCAATTTGATTATGATCACAACACAAGTCATTTGTTCTGCCTTAAGAACACACACTTAGTGTAATTTGGATATGAGCTTAAAACTAACAGGATAAATAAAGTAACAAATGGTTAAGGGGCATACATTGTAATTGTATTCAATATAAAGCACAAAAATGAAAACACATTGCATCATCTGTAGTATCATTTTGCATGTGTTACCATAGTGTACTGAGTAAACTATACTGTGTACTGAGTACACAGATGATTCACATGTTCAGATGTTCATCTGCATACTTAAAATTGTTTACTTGGTTATGACTGGTAAACGATGTCATGGCTTCTTTGCTTTTAATAAGATGTTATACAAATTACAGGTACTGTTTGTTTTCTCAAAACTTAAATAGCTTTGTACATTTCCTTAGTTCAGTTTATTTTAATAATACTCAGAATGTAACCCACTGTTGTTCACAATCAATTGCTTATTGAGCTACTACCAATTTGTCCACACAAAGCAGTGTTAAATTCTTAAAGTGTTAATTTAACTTATGTTTTACTAATCATTATAATTATTAGGTTGTTATTCAAATATGAATTATAGAATAACACTGACCATGGGCATAGTGGCAATTTGTTTGCTTCTAGCCATGCTGAGTATCATGCAGGCACAGTTGGTCATTTCACACACAAACACACACACACACACACACACACACACACACACACACACACACACACACACACACACACACACACA
>JAVSBV010054811.1:0-24081 GCA_033117975.1 Parotocinclus spilosoma
CGGGAGTTTTCGGGTAGTGATGCCAGAGACGAAGAGTTTCTTCACGGATATTACATACTGTACACGTTCTTTGGTCCCATTAGGCTGAATTTTGGTCCGAATAAGCGAATAACATGACACGTATATAATAGGATTTGTTTCTGTACTTTAGGATTTGGTCCGAATAAGTGGCTGGTCCCATTAACAGGAATCGGCTGTATGTAAACGTATAAAAAGTCCTGGAATGAACCGGCCTGCAGAAATCCACCAGAATTTCCTCTCCCCTGGTTGTAAAAACTCATGTATTTTTTGGAACGCCCGGCTAAACACGGGAGCCCAGTGGGTAGAAGAATGGCTGAACTCCCAACAGCCCCTTACCTGCCAGGCTTGGCCCTGGCATCAGGAAAGCAATGGCACAGGCTGAACACTTCAGGCTCATCCAGAGCGATTCTTACATAAATCTCACCTATCGCCTCGTCCCCGCTCGGCCGATTTGTGAAAACAACATGCACATCTTTATCAGTTCCCAAACAGATGTGGAAGCGTGTCATCCGCCTTAAGAGCGTGTACCTCCATTAATTAACCCAGATCCCTGAACGCCCGCGGCTAATCCCGTGGAAGCGCCGCACAGACGCCACGCCGGCTAGAGCAGACAGAGCCGTCCCCTGCTATCTGCATCGCCCCTATTGCGAACTGCTGGGAAAGCGACAGGGCGGGCAGTGGAGTGTTGAAGCAGGACGAAATAGCTTTATCACCACGCCAAGATAAAAGCTCCTCAAGGAGTCGCCTCGGAGTGCGTGGAAGCTGTTCGAATCGAACCAGCGTGGAGCGTAAAAGCGTTTGGATTTCATAGCGTTCCGACCCGACCCCGTACCATGTACGTACCATGATCAGAGCCTGGCTTTTTGAGATCTGGAACACTGATTGCTTTGATCTTAACCCCCGTTTCAATGCTGACGGTCCATCCTGGGTGCCAGAGAAGTGGGCGGAGCTTCTGGACCTGGCTTGTTTTTTTGGCACAGTAAAGTTTTGAGCGGTATTTGTGAATGTACCTCTGTATTCTTGAGCTTGATATCGGTCTGATAAAGTAATCCCTTACCCACAAGCTCCTATCGGATATGGATGAATGACGGTTTTTTAGGGAGGGGAGAGAGATCACCTTTTCAGTTTTGGAATCGTTTAATAACATTATGTAGAAATATCTCAGGATCACACTGCCCCACACCGTACCGTCCTACCTTTTTCAGATTTGAGGCTGTTTGGGGCAGCAGGGGCGATCCGGTTCCGCCCAGGAACCTTATCCGGTGCAGTTTGAGGTTCCTAGGCTGAGTCCGGCCGGATTAGGCGGGACAGGTTCAGTTCGTTAAGGAGCTAATGCTAAGTGAAGACGATCCAACATGTAATTAGTGGTGACAGAACGAGGCAGCCGGGCGAACAAAACGAAGAGCGGTGCGATCTATCTGACGGGCAGGTTCCCCGAGGTTCTTTCGGTGACAATTCGGCTGTTTGTAGCCCGCCGTACACGACCAGCTCGTAGTCCCTCGCTTCCCGGCGCCGTGTCCTGTTTTTTTAAATGACTTATAACGAAAGGGGTGAGTTTGTTCCGGAAGTAAGCTTTCATTCCGTTTCTCTGCGGTCGTTTTTGTAGGAATTTATTTAGCACGCTTGTACTCAGGATGCAATTAACCTGTGCAGAAGTGAACGATTTCTATCCACGTAACAAAGCGTACCGCCATAGGAGCACAAACTTTTTGTCTATGACGCGCTGAGCTGGAGAAGCGCACGTCGCCGTGGTGGATAAACGCTGTATTAATTACGGCGCCTATCGAAATGGACGCGTTTCCACAGCCGTAGCTCAGACGTAAAAAAGGCTTCACGTCTCCATTTTATAATCTCGCCTTTCTCGGCCCCACAATGAGCAGGAAAAGGAGGAGGAGAAGGAGGAGGAGGAGGAGGAGGAGGGACGTCTATCAATCCGTCTGACCCTGAGGAACAACAGCCTGGAAGAGGGTTGATGATGTAACGGCTTATACGGTTCGTCCATAAAGATTGAAAAGGGTATAAAAGGAACATCATGGAGGACGCGTTTCGCCGTGACCCTTCGCAGCTCAGTGTGACCTGCCGTCATGCGGAACGCGGTCGATCGTCGACGTATTATCCATGTGATCCACGTGACGGCGTCTTGCTTCCAACAGCGGCACCCTGTTCTGATCGTAACGCTCTCGGTTCGCAAGACTAAACGTCTTCGGGTTTCTCCTTGCCACTGTCTCCCCCCCGGCCTGCCCCTGTCAGGTTTAGACCCAGTCCTGGAACGCTCATTGGCAAAAAGTGATCCGAAATGTCAACTTTATGACATAAAAGAGGAACCTGGATCGTTTTTAGTTACCCATACGAATTTGGTTTGGAATCAGAAGACGACCTGGTCCGATCTCGTGACACGCCGACACCCCTAGTAGTGATACGAGGGACGCTAACAGATCAGCGATATGTGCGGGACATCCCGTGTTGGCTCTTATGGCAGGGCTTCTGTCTAGTATCCAGACTAAGAGGGTAAATAGAGCCTCTAGACTGTACAGTTTTCCCATCGTCATTACATCGTCATTACATTGACCTTTCTCGGCGCGTTATTTGCGTTTTGACGGCGACCATACGGTGTATACATTTTCATGATCCGGTTTTCCTGCATTTCCTATTTGTATTATGAAAGATTTGGTCAAATGCTGCATGTATTTCCTGCATAAGAGGATTTTATCCAGAAGACTGTGTGAGCCGGAGATTAAAACACATTAAATCGCTGCACATCCGTCCTACAGGACGCTATTAAAAGAACGACATGAATATTTTCCTCTCTTTTTTGTGCTTGTACCTACCTAACGTTTGGTGCTGAGCACATTAAAGGATAAAGTCAGAGATAAATAACAATAACGGAACATATTTCTGAGCTTGGGTTTCATAATGTGGCTTAATCTCCTGCCCATATGCTCGGCTGGATCAAGAAATCAGTTGTTTTGTGTAAGGTGTCAGAACTTTAAGTTGTGATAAATGGACTTTCTCCGGTCGAGAAGACCTGCAGCTCCGGCACACGACGGGCACGGTGGGTCCTTGTGAACTTCATTTTGCCCCAGGATGTTTACGAGTGTAAGAGAGTCTCGGAGTGTAAAGCCGACTTAATAGATTCACAAATGGAAATCGGAGTTGGGATTTGGGTCCTTCTGGACTGGTGTGAATATCGAACGTAAACATGTGGAGATAAAACGAACCGATTGCTAGCGGTAAAATGACTCTATATTAGTTCAAAGCCAAGTGATTCACTGATTCACTGAACTACAGATGAATCAATCTTAATCACATCCATATGATTCACTGATCAAGCAATGACTCGCTGAACATAAGAGGATGGACTCATTTAAAACCAAGCGATTCATTGATTCAATTACTGACTCACTAAACAAGAAGCCAAGGGAATCTGACTCGGTCAGCAAAACAGAATTAAATATCGGTCCTATCCAAATGATTCATCGAATCAAACGCTGACCCACTAAATAACAAGGGCTGAATCGTGGTCAAAGCCAAGTGATTCACTGAGTCAGTGAACTACAGATGAATAAATCTTAATCCCATCAATATGATTCACTGATCAAACACCGACTTACTAAATATGAAAGCACTGAATCGATTTTATATCCATATGATTCACTGATCAAGCAATGACTCGCTGAACAAAAGAGGATTGGCTCATTTAAAACCAAGCGATTCATTGATTCAATTACTGACTCAAAGCCAAGTGAATCACTGATTCAATAAACTACAGATGAATCAATCTCAGTCATATCCATATGATTCACTGATTCAAACACTGACTTACTGAATAAAAGAGAATTGAGCGATTCATTAATTAAATTACTGACTCACTGAACAAGAATCTCATGTCAATGCCAAGTGACTCACTGATTCAAAATCTGACTCGGTCAGCAAAACAGAATTAAATATCGGTCCTATCCAAATGATTCACAGATTCAAACGCTGACCCACTGAATAACAAGGGCTGAAATGATTCACTGGTTCACTGAAAAACGAGGGTTGAAACTTGGTCATATGTAAGTGATTCACTGATTCAGACGCTGAACCGCAGAAAAACAGCGGACCGACGCTGATTTGGAGCCAAGTGACCCATTGATTCACTGAAAAACAAGGACAGAATCATGGCCACGGACTCGATGAATAAAATCTTGTAAATCTTCCTGAACAAGTCCAACAAATCCAAGTCACGACCAAATGCCTCACTAAACGATTCGATCACTGAATAATTCAGACACGGAACCAGCGTGAGTCAGAGGGCCGAATCTTAATCACAAACCAAACGATTCAGTGATTCAACCATGGATTTGCTAACGAGTTTTGTCGCTGAATCGTTTACTCCCTCCTCCTGCAGGTCCAAATCCTGCTCCGCTCGCCTCTCACGGGCCTCCATTAGCGCTCGGATAATGGCCGACAGGTCGTCTGCAGGTCCGCAGCTGGAAGATGATCCGACAGGACGTCCGGAGGATTAGCACAAAATGGAAGGTGCACTCGATATCTGCGTTTGGCGTGATCGCCAAGAGTGCCAAAAGTATTTAAAGCAAGTCGAGATTAACCTACATTCAGACATTAGTCGAGTAGGTCACACACACACACGCACACACACACACACACTAACACAGGGGTGAGGATTTATAGAGGGAGGCTTTGTCCTCGCCTGAGACATCCTAATTTGCGTCCCGCTCGCGCAGGGGACAAACAGACGGAGGAATGATCAGCGCTTTTACTCCCGGCATCAAGATAAAAGGAATAAATACAGAGCTAACCCTGCACTTTGGGAAATGTGACGGTTCAAAACGAATACGTTTCAGATGCATTATACATCCGGAGTCTTCTGTGTACTCAGATTTGCCTCCACTCCCTCAAAATAGGGCATGATGGGAACATTTAGGATGATCTCTCGCCCTGGAATGAGTGTTTTCCAACAGCCAGTGATTTTCGAGTCATAAAAAGCTCCACAGTGCCTGATCTCTAGATACCCCCCCCCCCCACCACGAGGCGTTAAAAGTACCGAAACTGGAGGAACGCTGAATCTCTGTTCTATGAGGCGGGAGTTCCTGGTTCCTATTCACTGTGCAGGAACTATATAGCTGAATGACGTCTAATAATATTACAATCTTAGTTCTGTGACCACGGCGTCAAACAAAGAGCCTAACGATCATGAAGCCAGTTGATTTAAAGTTAGAATGGCATTATTTATTACTCCTCGGGACTAAGGAGAGGTTTCAGGATCTCGTCGGGGGTCGGTGTTGTGGGTTTTGTTCGCTCTGAATTGGACTCTCACATGGCAGCTATTTTCCTCGGTTCGTACTCATCTGATCATGGCGGTAATTGGAGCAGCGGTTATTAGACGCCGACCCTAAAGACGAGGATTACGGCGTGGAGACGCCATTTATCGCTGGGTTCCAGGAGCGAGAGGGAAGAAGGTGAGCGTGAGAAATAATGGCGGCTGGAACCGGACCCAAACAGCTTGATAATTATCTTTTAACACCATGAATGATCAGGGCTTTTTGTCGAGACGTCAAGGCCACACAATCAATGGTGGTAATTTAGCCCCCCTGCAAGCAGAGAGGCCTACACACACACACACACACACACACACACACACACACACACTGTGACATAGTACCCTTGTAAACAAGCCAGAGCAGAAGGAAAGGAGAAAATATGAGGGGAGAGAAAGAGAAGCAGAATTTGGGACTGGATGCCTCAATGCTAAAAAATAACATAAATACATTATTAATCATAATAATAATGCGATAATAATCATTATTATTATTAATAATCATTATTATTATTAAATATGATTAAATAAATAATAAAAAATAATAATTATAATTAAACAATAAGTAATAATAATAATACTAATCATTATTATTAATAATAATAATAATGCAAATTAATAATAATAATAATTATTATTATTATTACATTATTATTAGTAATTATTATTAAATAATTAATACATTTTTTAATAATAACTAATAATAATTAAAAATAAATAATAATAATTATTATTATTATATGATTGTTTATAATCTTTTAAAGTTTAAATATATTATTATTATTAATTGCATATATGATATAATTGTTATTATTATTATTATTATTATTATTATTATTATTATATAATTTTTTATAATCTTTTAAAGTTTAAATATATTATTATTGATCATTGCAAATATGATATTATTATTATTATTATTATTATAAAATTATCAAATTTACCCAAATATT
Organism: Parotocinclus spilosoma; assembly: GCA_033117975.1. NCBI lineage: Eukaryota > Metazoa > Chordata > Actinopteri > Siluriformes > Loricariidae > Parotocinclus > Parotocinclus spilosoma. The sequence goes on from JAVSBV010054811.1 coordinate 6,295, forward strand.
TACAACAGTGGTGAGTCTATACAGTATATTATTCTTATTAATAATACTATTATTATTTTATTATTTTTACATATAAACCATTTAACTCAAAATATACAATTACTGATATTATCCATATATAATACAAAATATAATAGTTATTATTACTTTACACTGTTTGGTATTTTGTATGTTCTCCCCTTGGATGGTTTTGCTCTTTTATTGCTTCTTGTAGAAACGTTACAGAAAAGCCTTCTGGGCAGTTTCTTCTGAAATGACTGAATCTATGGTGGAGATGTTTTGCTGTTTATAAAGGACAGGACAGGATGGTGAGCAGGTAGTGTAGGTGCTGCACAGCTTCCATAATCTGGTTCCAACCCTGTGTTTAGTCTGTATGTTCCCGTGTGTTTTTCTTTCTCGTTTTGGTTCCTTTATTTATGTTTCTATTTAGCCTTTCGCGTCGTCTAACCCTCTTTCTTTTTAAAGTAAATTGGTTTAGCGTTTAAAGCAGAACTTAGACCTGAGTGGGGCATGAAAGCTGCTTCGCTTCTTCACAGGGTGCTGGTTGATTCGCTCTCTGGTCATGACAATGAGCTTCAATAGGATTGAGCAGAGAATTCTCCAGGTCTGTAATCCAGCTGGTCTTTATCTTCAGCTTCCAGGTGCCTCTCCGTGTGTGTGTGTGTGTGTGTGTGTGTGTGTGTGGTGGACATGAAAGCACAGTGTATTTGGAACACTATGGAATTTGGTCCTTGCTGCAGCATTTCTTGTACTTGTATCCCTTTTTTTAGCGATGGTTCTTGCCTCTGTGTTCTATGCCATCTCATAGCCACCCACTGGCATCGTGGGCATGGCATGCATGGCATCGTGGACTCAGTGAAACGAAGGTCTGTCCGAGCCAAGCTGCAGCTGGATCTCGTTTGAATCGGAACGTTGATCGAGCCCAAATGGGGTGAGGTCGGTCGGTGGCCAGTCCAAAACCCCACAGAGGCCTACTGGGCAGTGTCAGGGGGCGACTCGGATCCCTTAATGGGCACGATGCTGTTAGGTTGGAACTGTAAGGTTAACATCGTTTTCTCAGAGGAAACAAAGTGACACTTGGCAGCAGGAACACTGACTAGACTCCGGGCGCTCTTCTTGGCTCATTATCTTTTCGGCGCTCACCTTTCGGCGTGAAGCAGGTGGACAGCAGGTGACTGGCGTAGGGAGCCTGCCGCCGGTAATTGGGCTCTTGGTGGGCAGAAACGCTAGGCCTATGCAGATCCGAAATCTCCGGCTCACTGCGCCGTGTAATTGCACGCTCCGGTTTGCGCCGCGAAGCAAAGCAAACGGTTTCTCCAGCAGCGCCTGGCGCTGAAAGATCTCTGCAGCGCTCCTGCGCTGGAACCCAATATGGAATGAATCGCAGTCATTGATCTCTGATCGCCGAGGATCTCGTCTCACCTGGGCCCACCCACCACGTTGACATACATCCACTTAACATAAAATAATAATTGGCTTCCCAGAGCCCGAGGCTGGAGGAAAGTCGCCGCGTGAAATCCTGCTCACTCTTGCTTTGTTTTCCGTGGAGAAAAATGAACGAGCCCTGGCATCAGAAGGCCCAAACCCTTGCCTTGCCTGCCGTGGACGCCCGTTCAGACCGGATTTGTCTGATAGGTTCTTACAGATATCGCTGATAGTGCTCGTGAACTTCAGAGATTATTCTCACTAAAGATAACTGGATTTGCTTGGAGTGGCTTTCCAAAGCACCCGGGACTGCAAGAATCAATCAGAAACAGACCAACGGCTTTAAGCTTAAGTGCATCAAAGCCAAACGCAGGTCCCGAACGAACTGATGTACCAAACTGACTAAAGCAAGCCCCCTAAACTGACAGTTAAGATCCATTTCGGGCTATAAATGAGGACGAAGACGTGGCTTAATTTTGCATTTAACCTGCCCCAATAACAGACGTAGTCGCTGCTAATTACCACCTATGCTCTGTGTGTTTGGGAAGAAACAAAAGAGTCAGCAGAGGAGGTGACGTTGCTATTTGGACACACACACACACACACACACACACACACACACACACGCACACACGCACACACACGTACGTGCTCTCAGGTGGAAGCTGAGTCTCATCATTGCCTCTTTACTCGCCTGAGCTGCTCCAGAGTGTCAGCAGAAGCTATTTTGTTTCCCTCTTTCCCTTCCTTCGCCCTCAGCATAATCGTGTTCGTTCTGCGCTCTCGGTCGGTGACCTGTCCTGACCCCAGCCATGTCCAGACTGGATCCCAGATCCTCATGTACAGAATGATGCTCCTCACGAATACGGGATACTCTCAGAACGTCCACCTGACCTTCCAGAAGGAATCTATTCCCGGACACAAATACCAGCTCCTCCCTAAATGTTCCCAAGACAATTACGAGGATCAGGATTACCCCACAATGGGTCCTGGGTCTCTCCTGGGGGCTCCGTCCAGACGGATATGATATATATGGGACAGCTTGAGCAGAAGCGATGCCCAAATGGCTCCTCCTGAGCCGAGGCTCACGGATTAACAAACTTCGTAACGACCTTGCATCGGAGCCTTATTTCTACCCAAAGGTCATGACCATGGGTGAAGGTCGGAACGGTGGAACGACTGCAGAACTGTTTTTCCATAACTCATAAACAAGCGTCTCCTCACCTGAAGCTGAACCTGAACGTTACTGAGTAATTATGGCATGGCCAAAAACAACCACGTCTAGGTCCAAAGTCACGTGATGTCATGTGACGACCTGCCGGTCTGAGCCAAAAACATTAAAGGAAACCAACAATAAGAAAATCTTGCGCCCTGTACTAATATTAGGAACGATGAAGCGTTACATTTCCGAGGCGATCGTGAGCTGCAGCGATGATGAACTGGCGCCCGGGCTCGCTGGCATTTGGGCGAAATGGGACACAAACATATTTCACGGTTCAGTGCCCTCCTGTGCATTTCCGATATTAAACACCTTCATCATCCTGACCAAAGGCTCTGCCTCACCTGGCCACGGTGCAGAGGATGCTCTTCCACACAGAGTGGGGACGGCACCCAAAAATACATCCGCTCACACCACATGTTCAGCAAGGGCACGAAGAAACACAGCGGTAACGCCCTGTGACCTCACAAAGATACATTTTGGGATTTCCCGGCACCTAAACAGGGTAAAAATATAAAATAATAATGGTAATTGTGATTATTAATGACTACTGGCTTTTATTACCTCAATAATGTTAATAAAAAAGACAATAAAAACAAGAAAGAATGTTAACATAGGAGAAAAAAAAACCCATAAATTAACAATACAGCTAAAAAAAAGGCTAGGATAATCTGTAAAATTAGGAAATAAATAAATAAATGAATCAATAACATGTTATAATAATGATAAAAATAAATAATAACGATAATAACTTAAAAAGTAATAATACAAATAAAAAATAAACAATAATAATAATTATTATAAAAGAAAAATCCAAAAAATAATAAATAACAATCAAAATAATAAATAAATAAACAAATAATAGTAATTATTATTATAATGTTAAAAAATCATAAAAATGACAAATTAAAAATAATAATGAAAATTTTTTTTTTTTAATAATAATAATAATAATAATTAAACAAATAAATAAATAAAATATAAAGGATATAACATAAAGAAATGCCTTTAAATAGAAAATATAAACAATTGATTGAAACAAATACAGAAAATAAACTACATTAATAATGTTCATAAATAAACGTATTTTACACATTTTTTAATAAAGTACTTTTCATATTTATAAGGGTTATTTATTTAATTAAATGCATTAAATGCAATTAAATGCGTTTTTTCGCAAAACTCAACTTTCCTAATGCAATAGTTATTTAGGGTTATTTAGGGTTAGATAAATTCTTATTTTACCCTGTTACTCCACGAAGGGTTTACAGTGCCCGGGATTTGGAGGATGGCACAGCTACCCCCGCTACCCCCGCTACCCCCAACCCCACCCAACCGGACGGCCATACCAGCTGAATCTGACCCTCGCTCCTCTTGACATGAATCGATGGACGTGATTAATTAACTTCTAATAAGCTCATCTGGGCAGAAGAACCCTGCAAAGCTCAACGTGTCAGTTTGACCTAATTACTTTCAGCCCTCTGTCCCTCACTCTCTCTCTCTCTCTGTCTGTCTCTCTGTCTCTGGGTCTGTTTGTCTCTTTATCGATTCTTTATCCCCGGTCTGTGAGGTCACATCTCTTCTGCAGCCACGTGTGTGATTTTCCATTTCATGCCTGTTAAAACCTGAGCAGAGTGAGACAGCGATATCGTAGCTAAGTTCACTAAATGCTGCTTCTTCGCTTACATCCATGGGTCTCCTTAAAGCCCTGACAGTTTTGGTTGCCAAGTCAAGCAGTTTTGCAAATTTTAGTCTGAATTAAACACAGTCGTAATTTACATTTACAGCATTTAGGAGACGCCCTTATCCAGAGCGACTTACTACAATTCATACTACCGTCTTACAACCCAAGCAATGGTGGGATAGGGGCCTTGCTCAAGGGCCCAACTGTGGCAGCTTGGCAGAGGTGGGATTTGAACCCAGGACCTTAACCGCTAGGCTACCACAGCCCTTGTTTCATTAACACGAGCGTCAAACCCAGAACAAACCAAAGCGATGCAGAAGAAAACAATCCTTCACACTCAGAGCAAAGCAGAGTAATCTGTCCGCGGGAGAAATTAGTTAAATGCCGTCTCATCCATCACCGAGGAACCTGGCATCGATCGGGCGTGACCCCACCTCCTCTAAACCCAACGCTATGATGGGAGGAGTACAGAAAACACACCGGCTTTCACCGGCAGCAGGAGCGGCACGTGACGAGATACGAAAGCGTAGAAAGCGTAAAACGCATGATTTTTGTTACTTCGATTGCATAACATTTATTTGAAATTAACATTTAACTAGGCTTTCACAACACTAAGAAAAATCTAACGTAAAGCGGGGCGGTCAAGCCGTGTGAACTACTATAAAATATTTCTATTATGCATTAAAAGTACAAATACGTAAACATGAATATAAAAATAAATATAACATCATCTAAAATAATTAAATAATAATTACAAAGGTCAATGAAACTAAATCTACCCCAGACCCTATTTGTTTATCATGTCTGCCTAATCCAGTTTAGGGTCACGCACAGAGTCGGCAGCACAGGGTGCAAGGCGGGAGGCGATATGTACCTGATTTGGTCTTGTTTTTGTCTTTTTACCGCTCTCGCACGAATCCGCGTGGCGTTTGGCCCACCTGGTGTGAATCGACTGCCTGCGGGGACACGGGACAGAACGACGGGTTCGAACATGCTCAGCCTGGAGATGGAGACGGACAGTTCTATTCTTTTATTTGTAATAAATAATATTGAATATTCGCGATATCATGAAACACATCTGGTCGATGCATTAAATGTGATTCTAAGCGTTAAACACGGCACGGATTGAGCACGGGAGGAATGACAGCAGCCCACGGCGGCAGCTTGCTCTTGATAAATGGGTCTGTGTGTTTGGTTCGGTCCTAATCGTCCTGCTGCTCGTTTGTTCCATCTCCTCTGCAGTAGGTGTAAGTCCCGAACACACTCCATTAATCAAAGTGCTGCACAATACATAAACATACTACACTGAATTCAAGCAACATTACGAAAGATTCACCTGCAGGAACCAAACCCCAGGCCTCTACTGTACCACATCTGGTCCATCCTGTCCCTAATCCTGTACCAGATCCCTCTCGGACCTTCCTCAATGCCGGGTCTTGATGGGCACCCAGACGGAAATGTTGTTTTGCTGTTAAAAAGATATGCGGCTATAGAAATTATGGCAAAGGTGCTCTGATTTGACACTGGGTTTTGCCGCAAGAGGGCGTAAAAAGTGGTTCTGTTTTATAAAAAGGCTCTCAGAAGCTGCTTTAGGGTAGTGTACCTCTTGGTGAGAGATCATACGGTGCACTCGAAGGCATTTTGCCCACTGGACAGACTTTAAGACGGGGCATTATTGGCTTAAGGGGAGCATTATGGTCGTTTCCATTCCCGACGACGGCCCGGCTCGAACACAGGGGCCTCCCATCTCTCCAACCAAGCGACTATTAAAGATTAAAGATAATAAAGCTTGTTCTTTAAAGCCTCCATGCACAGCGGGGTTGGATTTCTGAGCTGAGACGTCTGTTTTGGGTTCATCCTGGCGTCGTTTCCTCCAAAATCCAGCGCTTTTAAGGAACGGTAACGAATCGTTCTCTTCGAAATAGGACGCGTAGAAGGCATTTTGGATCGAGCAGGTGATCCTTGCTTGAGACCACATCTGAGTGGAGTGGAGTGGAGTGAGCTCCCGTCAGAAAACACACACTCACACACATACAGATGGAAAACGCTGGACTGTAACAGCCACGCTCCACTGTCCACTCGCCATATCTGAGTCACAGCTGGACGGTTAGTGGACGGAAGTCCTCAAACGGGAAATATCTCCAGGAAGCAGACGGACGCGGAGTGTTGGCACAACCTTTTTGGGCAATAAAGATTCGCTAGAGGTGGCGTGCCACACCCGAGCGCTTAAGAGGCATCTCATTCGGACGTCTATTACTGATGTCATAGCCGACGTGCCTCAAGAGCAGCCCAGACTGTGCGGAGCAGAGCACGGGTGGGGTGGAACATGAAACATTTTGCTCCATCAGTAAACAGATTCGTCTGCACAGCTCAGCCCGTGGCAGCGGGTACTGGGGCTACGCCTCTAACCTGCAGAAAATGACAAATTATAAATGCTTGAGGAGACACGGAGGCCGCTTTGATTTATCGAGCCAGTAGAGACGACGCCGTGGTCCTAATGTAATAACTGGACAGTCAAGGCCATAGTTAGCGGACGGTAATGACTCAGGAGCCGTCTCCAGACGAGCGCTCAGCAATCCGTGAATGAGAAGAAGTGGAAAGGCAGGAGTTGGATTGATGCTCGTGTGTTAACTCCGACCCCGGGGGCTTTGTGGAGTTTACAAGCTTACGCGCTGAGCTTTTTTAAAAGTTTGACTATTCAACTAGTCTGTCTAGACAGCGGTAATGAAACGGTGACTCATCCTTTCATGGTAGGTGGTGTAAGCAGACGAGAAAATGCAATGCCTTTTAATTTGGCTTTCACGCGAAAGAGCAACAATTTAAATTAGATGCCTTTATTCACCGGACGCCTTATATAGAATAGAATATGATTTTACCCGATCTGTCGCAACACGACTGGTGTCTGTTTGCTTCTTCGGTTTGGTGTCAGACAAACAAGAATCTCAGGCTCGCCTTGAACGGAAACCAGAACGTTCTTACTTTATTAAATCCTCGGAGATACCGGCCGATCGTGCTGCAGTTTGTAGGGTTTACAGACAATGAGTGGATAGAGAGAGGCTTAAACATGCCTCTGACAGTGAATCAAACTCAAATAACCAATCGTTACTCATTAAGAGGGCTACACATGGGCCACAGGAGCACAAGATCACCAGGTGCCACTCCTGTCTACTAAGAACAGGCAACGGAGGCTGCAAAACTGGCACCAAACTGGCATCAAACTGGCATCAAACCCAACAGTGCACCTCTGGGATGTTAGGGATTTTTGTCAGGAACATGAACCAAAATCTCCGGTACCTTTCTGAATCTGTGCCATGGGTTCTGATGGTAAACCAGGTCCAACCATGATACAGTATATAATAATAATAATAATAATAATAATAATAATAATAAAGAACAGTAAGGAAGACATACCTAATAAACCAGTTCCTGCCTACATCTCTTTCTACTGGACCTAAAGACGTCGAGAAAGACGGACCTCTATTAATCACGTCCCCTCGTTTGCCGAATTTGGCCATTCCCTTTTTCGCCTCTCCTGTCCCATTTGTCTGTATCAGGCAGCCCGGCTTACCTTGAACAAGGAAAAGGTCACCTCGCTGCTCGGAGCTGAGCGTAAGCATCACTCGGAGGAAATTAATGGACGGCGCCTGCGACGGCACACCCCGTTTCTGCTGGCTAGTATTTTTTGGCTTATTTAAAGGACACATTTATAGACGGAATATAAATACGGGGCAGTGACGGAGACTCGCCCTGATTTATTCCTAAATCGCAGCCCCTTGGTTTACCCCCGTACTGGAACTGAGTCCGAAGATCTAGTGTTCAAACTCCACAGCTTTATATTAGATCAAATCTCAGAACCTGTCCATGCGCCAAACTGTGTGTATAACACCGTATTTAGGATTGAAAACAAAACACAGAAGCTTAATAGATGCCATTAAACACTGAACAAGGATGTAAAAGACCCGGACAGGGATTTACTCTTTGTGTGTCTTTCACACGGCGACGAGGCAGCTTCCTATGGAAGTCGAAAAGGGTCAAAAGGAAAGGAAGGCTGCACAGGACGAGGAAGCTGCATCGTCCTGACAAATAATTCGCAATCTTGTTGCCGTTACTTGCATATAGGCTGATTGATATTGCTATTTTTTTGCACGATACTCCTTATGAAGAACCAAACATGAGCTGCAAATGAATAGGTCATTCTTCAATGGGAAAATGAGGCTTAAATAATAATCCAGAGGACCACCGAGGCTTAAAATACAGACTCTGTAAGCTGTAAGACTTTACTTCTTTTCCAAAACTCCAGGCTGTGTTGAGTTTGCCGGTTGTGTAGCAGTAGTCAGGGCACGTCCTGGCTGCCTGGAGCACACTTGACCAGGGGGAAGCTGCAGGGGAAGAGCAAAGCACGGAGTAAAGCACAAGGGAAGCTTCTACACAAAGAAAAAGCAGACGAGGAAGAACAGCACGCCAGACCGGAGGAACACACTGGTGGACGTTTAGCAGAACCTGAACGTTTTCAAAGACGCGGGAGTTATTCAGAAGTTGAAACAGAATATGCCAAAACGTATTCCCCAAAATGCAGCAGCCAGTCACCGGTTTCCAGGGTTAGATCCATGCCGTTATTTTATGGATCACTGGAATTCCTCCTTCCACAAAACCTCGTTTTTATTAAACAGCTCTTGAGGTTTAACACCTGCCTGTCTGCCTGTCTGTCTGTCTGTCTGTCTGTCTGTGCACTTGCTTTGTGCCCACGCCGTCCTTGGTATAATCCAGCGTAGGAGGTTCTCTTATTCGCCGCTTTTTCTGTTCCACCATGGCATCTCCGGACCTCATTCAGGCAGAACGATGCCGGGTTATCTGTGTGTGAAGCCACAAGAGGGCTAAACGGCGGGAGCCGGCCGCGTGATTAGCTTTTCCCTTTCTCCATCCCGCCTCAACACCAAGGGGGCGACCTCTTCATGTTCGCCTGTGCTTGCTTTCAATAAGACCTATTTCCAGCGTCGCCATGTAAGAGCCGGCCTCTCATCTCAGCTTTGTTACAGGAAGAAGGAAGAGAGTGGCTCGTACAGCGCGGAACACCGAAAACGTTCAAAAGGGCTCTGCATGTGCCGGCGTTCACCAACGTGGATTCATTTCAATCTCGCTTAGTTTTATAAAAGAAAAGAAAAACAACATCCGGACGCTCTGCGTGTGCGTTTTTTAAGGTTTTGGGACTTTGGGATAACAGTTTATTAAGAGTTAGAGACGGTGCTGCATGTAGGGGCACCCCTGGACGGATACAACCCTTATCGGGCGAGATCTTTCTTTAAAAGGGGCTCCAGGATAATCAAAAACACACCATGTCAGATAATAAAACGATTTTAAAACTTCTACAAAGTACAAACCTAAACTTCAGTGTCCTTTAGTGTTTGTACTAAAAAACATTACTATTAATTAAAAAGAGCCACTTTAAAAGGGGTCACGTCTCAATAAATAACAAATAAAGCATTTACCTTAAAAGATAAATGATCATAAAAAATAAATACCCAAATAAGGACAGTGTTTTTTGTTTTGTTTTCTGGTACCGAATGCATTAATGACTGACGTCGAACACGATCAGGAACACGAGAACTCAAAACCCAACCCGGAAACCAACCCTTTATATTATGACCGATCTGCTTTTTACGCTTTTAATAAATTGCAGTCGCTTAAATCCTATAAAGCCCCCCGAGGCCTGAGCTGCTCCACGTGATAAAGAAATGTCCGGCTTTAAGCACGACCTCCTTCTGTTATTGTTCGGATAACGTCCCGAACATGTGTAATCTTTTCAAAGCAAATCTGAATCTTTTCGTATCAGAAAACGCCCGCGCATTTTTTGATTGCTTATAATTCCAGCACTCAGGGCGTCGTGTTTAAATCCTCTGCCGCCCCGGCCCGCTCCTTACAGAGATACCGCGGGCGCAGAAGAGACCGGAGGGGCCCGGTCTGGCCTGAATAAAGGATTGGCGCATGTTTTTTGAGCGGAATATGCATAATGCTGGCTGCGGGCATGACCGCGGGCCTTTTAGTGCTGGATGAATGGAATCGGAGTTCATTTGTAATCCGTTTGCATGTTTTGTATAGAAAGGCAGCCTCCAAACATTTTTGCTACACTTTTTTACCATTCCTTGTCTCAATGTAAGCCCTAAAACAAACAGTTTAACTCCTCAGCTGCACACGATGCCAGTCCATGCCAGGGCAGGGTACAGGGTTCCTCTGGCGGTGCCAGGGAGGATAAACAATAAACAAACCGCACCTCACCAGAGGCAGGATACCAAAAAAACTATATTATTTGAAGCCTCTTATGTCCTGCTTTTGTTTCTAATTTTATTTACGTCTAAACGTTGCTCTTTTCCGATTCCTTCGTTCCGACTTTATGTCCGTAAAGAACGAACCAAAAGTTACAGTACACAGCGAGAGAACGAATCCTTATGCACTCCAGATGATGCAGGGATCATCTGAGCTATCTCTATGGTAACAGGTGAACCGTGTGTGTGTGTGTGTGTTATGATGCAATAAGTCCGTCCTATGCCCGCGCTGTATTTAATGCTCACTTGGACGCTCGTATCGCCGTGGTATTTAATGTTCTGAATCTTCTCTCCAGTGAGAGCGGTGATTAAGTTCCAGCTCTCCATTGATCATCCTCCCTCCCTCCCCTCGCGCTCGTCGCTAAATAAATAATGCCCATCCAGCAGGCTCCTCTTAATTGGACTCTCATAGCGAACACGCCGGGTGGAGGCTGACCTTTGGGAAGTGAGTGTTGCTCGACCCGTCCTCGCTCTCCAGAAAACGAATCGGAGAGGGGGATCTGACAGAGCCAGTCGGCGTGGAGTCTCGGCGTCCGTGGAGGAGCCAATTCATTTACATCAGACGGGCATCGCTGTTAGAGCGCGGCACGCTTCGGCTAACATCACGCTGGCACCAAGGGCGTTCCTGTTTGGGCAAATCCAGAAGAAACTGTGCTCTGAGTTCTGCAAACCATGGTCATGACATGAATAATAATAATAATAATAATTCACTTTTAAGACATGATTTAATCAATTCCAGGAGATATTCAGCTCTTGAAGATCCATCCGATCGATGTTCTGTTGCTTTCACAGCCGAGGTCTTTTAGTATAATAATAATAATAATAATAATCAATGATAATAACAGTCTTTTATTTTTATAACTGTGGATGTTCCAAATGTAAACAGGCTCAGAACGACAATTACGGTGTTTATAGCCAGTCAACGATTCAAATCCCCAAAGCAGAAAGAGTTCAGGAGCTAAACTAGAGAGTATTCCAACCCGGGTTGATGTGTTTAGGGACCTTTTTTGTGTCGATTCAAAAAAATTCCGGCTCCTCTTGGATAAAACGTAGCCCAGATTGTTAGGGCTCGCGCCGTGAGCCCGTTTTCCTTTTTCCGCCGCGGTTTGTTATTTTACCCCGCTCCCTTTACAGTTCCGTTTCCGGCGCTTGTTTTCACTTTACTGTGGCGATCTATTGGTTAGTTTCTTTTGTTACGCACCTGTTTTCACTTTTGCTAATTACCTTTTCATTATTTAAGCCCTGCGATCACGTTTGAGTTCGTCGGCTCATTGCGTTATGTTTTCTTTTTATGCAGCGTTCGTTTCGTCTTTCTTTTTAAAGCCGCTCGGATTCTCCACAGCTGACGGCGCGGTTTGGAATCGCAGCTGCTAGGGGCTGACCCCGGATCCGCGGCTGTTAAAGCCCACTCTTGGAACCGCGGCCGCTAGAGGGCGCCTCCGGATCCCTAAGATGTCACTCCCGGAACCTCGGCCATAAAGGGCAGTCCCTGGATTCTCGGCTATTTAAGGCCGTTCTTGGATCCCCGACTTCAGAGAGCCGTTTCCTTTTCACCCCTCCTTTTTGTCCTTTTCCTTTTTTTTCGTTCAGGCTCTTTTAAGTTTCTGTTAATTTATTACCAACACCGTCATGTGGACCCCCGACACCAAGGCCGGTTTCTTGGACCCTCTGCATTCAAGCCGTTTCGGAGGACCCCTGGCACCAGAGTCGTTATCACGGCCCTTTGCAGACCCTCGACACCCACCTCGGTTCTGTGGACCCTCGGCATCGAAGCCCTTTCAACGGATCCCCGGCACCTTGGCCGTCTCTCTTGTGGACCCTCTGGGCCCATTCCGGAGTTCTGGACTCTCGTGTGGGACCCTTATTTTTGTGTTATGCCTGATCTTTATTTATGTGACTTAATAAATGTTTTTTGTCTGTGTCTGTGGACACTGCATTATGGGCTCTGAACTCGGTATTGATCCCGGAGATTTGGCAAAACAAGGAACGGTCTTACGAGATCTCCGGGATGTCCTATCGTAGCCCAGATAATGAATTCGGGCCCACGCTGCAGGGGAGTAAAGAGAGGCTTATCCCTGTCAGCGCGTCAGAGCGTCACGGTCTCTGCCGATCTCCAAACCAATTTAAGCTGCACCAACGAGAATGGACGAGAACAAAAAGAAGCGACAACGAGAAGGGGGAAAAAATCCAGACGTGGGAGACGAGTCAAATGAATAGAAATACGCTGATTAGTTATTGATACCCGTCTTGTCCGCTGTAGCTCCGTCGTGCTTTAACACGCCGAGAGAAAAACCGGGGACTTTACTAGCGGCTGCTAAGCGTTGTTCAATACGCCCTCCTTTCAGTCGGTGCATCTGGCATTTACCGCTGGTTACATAACGCAGCCATTTACCCCGGGAAGCGCTTTTGTCTCCTGAAAACACCCATCATTGAATTAGAGGCGGCTCTCGCTTTAGCGATGAACTCGCTGGCCTTCCACGTCGTCTCTGTAAGTCAGAAACGTCTCCGGGTGCCACACAGCGGCCTGTCTGCTCTTTTTTTGGGCGGTCGATTTAGAAAATTTGGACTTGGTTGGACTTGCGGATTTAAAAAGCGACCTGGCACCCTGGCACCTTTAAAGGTCCAAAGCGTTTGCGGTGCCACGGCATGATGGTCGGTGCCTAAATGTCCTTTTTAACTGTATCGTAAGTGTAAATGTGTTTTGGATCAGGATGAGCAGAGAACACGTCCGACCTTGAGGCGGACGGGCAACAACATTAAGGCCCTACCCTGTACGCCGATCATACCTTATGTGGAGCTTTCGGGTTTTCGAGTGCGTGTGTGTACACACGAAGACAGCACCTGCGGCCGTGCCCCATTTATAACGGTCACGTGGCGCGAACAATAAGAGCGCCTGACCTCATGCTGGGCGGCGGCGGCAACGGAGGTGGGGGGAGGGGGAAGGGGGGGCGGGGGTTTGGAGCTGCCAATCCTGGCATGAAATCTCTCTGTGCCTGTGTGAAATCTGAAGGTGGAATTTATTTCACTAAGCCAGGTAATTACGCGGCGCTCTCGGTCACGAGAAACGCAGAACCCCGTAGCTCAGTAAATGACTCCGTAATGACGGCCGTAACGCCGCCGTTGGCACGGGCCGGGCGAGGCGGGTTAACTCGTGCCGGAGCTCTAAAGGGTCCAATTTGCAACGAAAATGGAAAGAGAGGGAAATCGGATTTGCGTAACTGCGAACAGGTTGTCTTAACTCCTCGTAACGGGCACGGAAAAACTTTGCTTCTTAGCTTCATAGGCCTGGCATGAGCGGCGGTGCCAACCCGGTCAGAATCATAACATTCAAATTCAGCCCCTGGTACGGCTTGTTCTTTATTACCGCGTCTGATGCGCTCTACTGATACCTTTCCGTTGTCTAGAGCCGTCTGATCTCAGATCGGTCTGTAACCCCGGCTCCCTGAGGTTTGACCATGAATGCATTATTTAGGGTTGGTTAGCGGCTTAAGGTTTCGACAGCTTGTGCATTTCATTACACCAATTAAATCGAGATTTGTATCCGCCAGCTTGGCTTCTGCCTCGGAGGTTTCCCAAAAGCTCCCGAGCGGTGAGAGATGAGCTGAACGTCTAATTATCGCAGGAATTCAGCTCTGTCAAGTCAAATGCATTGTGTGCACTTGGGTAGGTTCACCCGTATCCAATCGACCAATCGCACGCCGGCAGCCATCCACCGAGGGCAGTTCTGTGGGTGAAAATGGCGCAAAGATCGATCGAGGGGGTCGAAGGTGTACCTAATAAAGTGGCAGTCGTTGCAACTCTGTACGTACTTACTTCCAATCGCAGTATAAACACTGAGCTTTACATCAGCGCCCGTTCTGGGTGACGTGAAGGATCGACTCGGCTTTAATGCCAAGCGTTCCTGGTGCCAATGACGCTACTGGGACAATCAAGCTCCAGAACAAAAACGCCGGCCGCTCCTCCCGGGCGAACACTTCCAGCACGTCTGCTAGCAGCTACAGCGCAGGACATTAAAGCTGCAAAAGCTTCTCAATCCAGAACGTTTATTGTCCTCATGTGCGCCGGCGTTTATCAGCCTCATCAATCAGAACCGTTCCTGCCGAGCCCTGTTCCGTTTGGACCGAGCCGTGACTCCGTTTGTGCCTTTTCGAGGCTCTGCCGCTCCTCTTGATGTTTTTAGGATCGCTAATTAACCGAGGTGCGGCGCCCCCAAAACCAGGAGCTGCAGAACCAATTTATCCAGATCGGATCTGAAGTGATTCTTAGTTTGGAATGTATTGTTAAATTAGTGCCTTACTTTTAAAAATAAACAATAAAAAGTCCAAACATACTATTTTAACAAAAAGACGAGTGCTGATATAACTCAAGAAAATAGTGCAGAATAACCAGGGAGAAGTGATTACCTTATGGGAGATGACAGGGGACAAAAAGGAATCCTATTCTTTATGTAGGAATATGTTTTAGTTTCCACAATTTAACCCCGCTTTCCTGGTTGATCGGTGGACGGGGCGCATGCCCGGTGAACAGCGGGCGCAGGTGGACGGGATGCCAGTCCATTACAGATGCTAATCATTAAAGATTTAGATGGGACATTATGGGAAATGAAACGGGACAGAAAAAGGAACCACGGTCCACATTATATTCGATTTAATAACAAAAAAATGTCATTAGAAATACCAGAAAACCTCTTTATAATCAGGCACGTGCCTATAGGTGACGCCCATCCTTAATAAAGGTAAATATTCATTCAATTACGGACATATTATGGGAAATGACAGGGGACAAAAGCCAAATGAAAAACCTCTAGCTTTTTCTAAAACTACTGCTACAGTGAATGGTTTACAGGAGTTGGGATTTGATGCTGACTCATTAACAGAACACGTTGCCAGTCGTATAACTCCTTCATGCTTGGCTTCCATTTTCTCCTTCTTGGTTGGATCCTGAAGACCCTCAGTCTGAGATAAAGTGAAATAGGAAGATGGTGACCTATTTGGCGTTATGAGTCTCTTTCACTGTCAGTCATTCCTCTGTCTGTCTGTCTGTCTGTCTGTCTGTTTCTCTTCCTCTCTGAGGAGTCGCTGGGGGGCGTATTGTGCTCAAGAATGACTTCCAGATCCAGATTCCTGATTTCATCGTTTTTTTTCGGAATTGACTTTGCTAAAGCACCGCTTTTTCTCTGCTCACTTTTACTTTCGTTTTTGCGTCCTAAGAGCCTGGTTAGAGAACTAGAGGAAGCCACACTACTAATGATCACAGAGAGGGAAATACTTTACATTACATACTCTATAATACTCTATAGTATTCAGAAATCATGTTCAGTCATTCGATTTAAATTGACAAGCCGCTGTTTCTACTGTAATCTCATCATCTTTTTTATAATCAGTCATTCTAATTAACGCCACATTTAGCAAAGCACTCACTATTTTACACTATTTTTATTTGTTGTGCAGGTTTACCGACCTCAGGTTTCAAGTTCAAGGACCAATCTGCCACTACTGGACTCTTGAGCAAGACCCTTTACCTTCACCTGTACCATTTAAACATCCTTTTGAGATCTTTCTCCTTTTTTACAGCTTCTCAATGCCCATTGATGTGGAGTTTCCAGACCACTGGAGCTCACCACACATCACGCCAGACGCCCTCTGTGCCAGTGTTTGGTCCTAAACGGGTCTAGCAGCACAGTTTGGAGATTATTTAGTTGGTTCATGGTTCCAACCATGGTTGAACCACATCTGTTTGAGGAACCAAAAGCTAGAAGGGGTCTAGGCTGTTCCGAATAGTTAGGACAGCTTTCAGTTCTGCTTGAAGGAACCTCCCGACATAGTAGAACCTTCTGCTACTTCTTGCTACCCCAGGTGGCTTCCCAAAGGTTCTCCGTGGATCCTGAAGCTGTGCATTTGCTTCTATGTGAGTATCGATACTTGAGGAACCCTATGGACCACGCTTTCTTCAAATAATGTTCAGAAATGTTGTTACATCACATCACAATTCCAGACGATCTCCCAGATGATCCTGGGCCAGACCTTGACCTTTCACATCTGTCCAATATTTACGAGGCAATAAATCAAGAGGTTGTGCATTCATAATCATGAAAGGTGGACGAGGCTTTCTTCTGCATCAGAGAGAGAGGGAGGATGAACGCTTCACCATCATGAAAAATTCATTAGAGCTCCATGCTGCCCTGAACCTATAAAACATTTATCTCCATCTATCTCTCCATTCTCATTCTCTCTCTCGCCCACCCTCACTTTTTCTTTGTATTTATCATACTTTCTCTGTGCCGTTGTTTCCTGAAGGGTTCTTCGCGTTAAAAAATGGTTGTAGAGTTCAACAAAGGAACTTCTACAGACTCCTCCAAAACATCTTCCCAGCAGAACCTGCTAGCTGGAGGAAAATTTGATTAAGACCGTTACCTGTGCGAGGCAGAACAATTTCAGACTTTCGAAAGAAAATTATGAATGATATAAAGATTTATTGCTCTTAGGACTCCAAGCAGAGCCTGGTTTTGTGATTTTTGGTCTAATGCAGTCCAAACAGAACCTTCTTCTATTTCTAAAGGGTTTGTGTTCTCAGGTAGAACCAATTCCACGCCGAGAAACAAGGGTTTCGCACATGTTCGTTTACTTTAAATAGACTTTTGGAAGGATTTTGGTGAAAGTTCTAAAACTTGCTGAGGCACCAGTTCTTCTTCATTGACCTTCTGGAAGATAAAATTAATTATTAGGAATTAATAATTAGGAATTATTAGGATTTTAACTCTGGACTTTCTAGAAGGGATTTCTGGAAAAATGGAACAATGGAAAGATTTTGATTAACGAATCTCTCTTTCTCTCTCATTATCTCTCTCAATTCAATTCATTATAACTTTATTGGCATGAATGTTGCAAGTACATATGTTCTTATCTATGTACTTACAAACATAGAGACAATAAATTCATCTGTAAATAAATAAACAAATATATACATGTATGTATTTTTAAATGAGAAAAGGAAAAAAAATTCTCTCTCTCTTTCTCTCTCTCTCTGTGTCTCTGTCTCTCTCTCTCTCTCTCTCTCTCTCTGTCTCTCTCTCTCTCTCTTTCTCTCTCTCTCTCTCTCTCTCTCTCTCTCTCTCTCTCTCTCTCTCTCTCTCTCTCTCT
>JAVSBV010054812.1:0-10782 GCA_033117975.1 Parotocinclus spilosoma
CTCCACATCATTGCATTCAGTTTTTATTCACAATTTGTTTAGTGTCCCAACTTTTTTGGAATCCGCTTTGTAGTTATATAGTACTAGATATAGAGTGTAATGTAGTTGATTGTTGTTTATAAGTGAAGCGAGAAGTTCAACAGAGAGATGGCTAACACTAAGAAGCTGTTCTGACCTGATTAATTCTTGTCCTAGAAGGTGGGAGGTTATAAAGGGTATTACTTGGGTAGCGAGGTCCCTGATGATGGTCCATGTTCTGCGCACACAATGCTGATGATAAAGATTGCAGATTGGGTGCGTTTGTGTGCGTTTGTGTGCGTTTGTGTGTGTGTGTGTGTGTGTGAGAGATCCTCACCGATGTAATATTTGAGCTTAACGTTTTTAAATTATTCCATTATTCCTCGGTTCTACACTCATATTTCATATGAACAGACTAATGGTACTTTCTGCTTCACATTCTCGAATAAATAATTGAATTTACCTTAACAGGTAATTTATCAAATTTGTTGGGTAATGAATTACATTGCTATCTTTTAACATTTTAATGAGTTATTTCTCATGTTGATTTTACAGTCCTTTAAATCTTAGCATTTTAGTTTGTCCTGAGCTTCTGAATCGAAAAAGTTCAGTTTTAATGTTATAAAATAATTGGTGATGTTCAGGGCTTGCTTAACAGCATCCTAAAATGAAGATTTGTGTTTAATGTGACTCCTGCTTAACCATCTTGTGATGATCATGCAGCAGTGCTTTTACTCCTGGTTGTTTATACATTTGTTTGTTCATTTGTCCTCATTTTTAAAGCTGTAGCCGTTTATATGTAGTTCTGCGTCCTCTGGTTAAGCATCTTTGTCAGTGTACATTATGAAAGGACAGCATTAAAGGAGAAATTGCTTAAGCACTTCAGCTGTGCGCCCTGGTGTCCTTAAACAAAATCCATAGAGAATTTGTTTGCCAACTTTGATTGACAACTGGCTGGCTTGCACAGGCTCTTGAACTCGGTGCCATCTGAAAGTCTGGAAATGCACTGGAATGTCTTGAGTAACTTAACCCGGGCTTATTGAATATTATCAGAAGCTGACCTCACAAACAGGATCCAAAATCTAGCCTTGAATGTGATTTTTGGAATGTCCACAAACATGTCCTTATACAGTCGATTCCGGTTAATCGGGATGCGATGGTTTTGGTCCTAATAACCGGCTGGTCCAGTTAAACGAACATGCCCTATATTACAAGACGGGACGTGCTGTGTAACATATTAAATGTTTATTAAACCTGTATTGTGCGATTTACACGTATAGTGAACGTACAAGCAAAAACTACTGTTGCTTCCGAACTTTGTTCATTGAAAAATACGAAGTTTTTCAAAACGATCTACAACACAATGTATAGGTAGTCAGCATGCGAAGCATAATACTGTAAGTTCTTACTAAATTCCAGTCAAACACTTATCCAGTGTGATTTGACCCGTTTTAGCTGTGGCTAAGTAGCGACTTGTGGCTTTTTTTTGTAGTTGTTAGGCTTTGTAGTTGTTTTGTAGTTGTTAGGCAAAGACCTGTAGCTGGCAGTAGAGGGCTGGGGAGAAACACTGGTTTGATCCGATTAAGCGGAATTTTGGTCCAAATAAGCGAATAACATTACATGTATATAATAGAATTTGTTTCGGTTCTTTAGGATTTGGTCCGAATAAGCGGCTGGTCCCATTAACCGGCGGTCCTATTAACCGGAATCAACTGTATAGTACATGGGTCATTGCATTTTTCAATTTCTTACTGCATACTGCTCTGCTGAATTGTTGTGAAAAGATAAACACCGGTGACACAGTGGCAAGAACACTGAACTCACAGCTCCAAAGATTTTGAACATCAGCCCAAACTGTACCTCTGTTCTTCCTGTGTCTCTGTGGCTTTCTTCTGGGTACTCCAGTTTCCTCCCACATTCCAAAGAAATACTGTAGGTGTACCTAAAGTGTGTGCCTGCATATGCCCTATGCTGCTTGTTGGGGCCCGGGCTCCATGCGACTGTGACTTGGAGTTTATGGGTATAAAAATGAAACTAAAATACTGGTTATGGAGTACTGGTTTGGCATGCTATTTAATGTTTATTTATCGTTGCTGCAGCTTCAATGGCGATTCAAGGCAGGTGCCAGGTTAGATTGATATCAACTATTTAGGCACATTCATACTGGGCCAGTTCAGACCTTCAAGTTATCATGCGCTCATTACACCTCATGAGCTGTGAGGCAACCACACTAATCACTTTGCTGCAACTTGCCGCCCACTATTTAATTATATTACATTTTATTCATAATGAATGAATAATGGATAATTATATTAATTGTATAATTATATACATAAATAAATAATTTTATAACTAGTTATATAAAGATAATGAAATAATTGTCATGAAATGTATTATTTGTTTGTGTGTGTGTGTGTGTGTTCGAGATGCGTCAAAAGTTTCCTATAACTGATTCTGTGACACAAACACAGCCACACATTAAAAACACACTGC
This sequence comes from Parotocinclus spilosoma, assembly GCA_033117975.1. Lineage (NCBI taxonomy): Eukaryota > Metazoa > Chordata > Actinopteri > Siluriformes > Loricariidae > Parotocinclus > Parotocinclus spilosoma. Next base: position 2,512 of record JAVSBV010054812.1, read on the forward strand.
TTTTACTAGCATGAATTCACAATATAATTGTGAATATAAAACTGTGTGTTTGTTTATTAGATGTACCGGTGTTGACACACACTGACACACTGGACGTGTTAGATTTCAGTTGTTACAATGCTACTACTACACTACAGGAGTGCACTTCTCTTCCTATACACTAAACATTTTCTGTACGCTGCTATTTCTTATTCTTAGACAGACTGTTATCAGCAACAAGTCTAAAAGCCAAGATCTATCATGGTATGAGGCTGTGTTAGTGCCCTCATCCAAGGTAATTTACGTTTCTGTAATGCATCAGTGTAAACAAGGACATCGAGAGCATCATATTTTCCAGGGACGTCAATTCATTTTTCAACAAAACCACTTGCACACATTACAAAGGCATGGCTGCAGAAGAAGAGGATACAGGTACTATACTGACATGCTGCAATCCCGACCTGTCTTCATAAGGGAATGTGTAGAGAGCTGTGAAACGCAAAATGTCAATGACAACCCTATGCTGTTGTGTTTTCATGAAAAATGGGACAAAGTAAAAAATGTTACACATTTAATAAATACTTTATCGTCCCAGCTTTACCAATATTAATAACAATAGTAAAAGTGAGTTTATATTGATTTTGTATTATTAACTCAGGCTTAAATATAATTATACATAAAACGCAAATTAAACAGAACCGTATTAAGTGAATATCGAATTGAATAGCCATGTCTCAGTCTAAGAAAGTAAACTAGCATCAGGTTTATTTATATATCACTTATTTGCAGCAGCTTTGTAATTGTAATTTTTGATTATTATCTAATATCTAAGGCCAATCCCAAATTGAGCAAGCCTAAGGTGACAGTGGAAAGGAAAAACTCCCTAAACGTTATAAGGAAGAAACCTTGGGAATACCCATCCTCCTTTGGTGTGTTAGATGTTAATTGTAAGAATAGCAGTACTAAGTAAGTAATAACTAAATATCAAAAATGCTATGCCACTTTGCAGTCGAAAATAACTGTGCTCGTTCCATTGAAACAAGTTACACCACCAATAAGAAATGAAATTTTCTTATGAAAATATGAAATTTTGAATTAAAAAAGCAGAACAAATGTAATGGTGCCCTTCACAGCCAAGTGGTAGGGTTCTGGCATCTGTCTGAGAGAAGACCTGGAACAGGTGTAAGTGGTGCTTGATGGGAAGGCAGTCCATCACAAGGCCAGCAGTAGTAGCTGTTTCAGTGCAGGGTGTTGGCGGGTTGATTCTCCAATCTTCCTCGCTTGTTCGCACACAGCCTTGGATAAGGTGTCTGTCCATCACGAGGCACTTGCGCACATGTGTACCGTCAGTCTCTCTGGGACGCTTGTTCCAGTTGCCAGTTCACCTACAGGGTTTGGAATGTGGGAGAAATCTGTAGTACCCAGAGAAAACCAATGCAGTCATGCAGCAAACAACACACAGTCATTGCCTGGCTGAGGAATCAAACCCAAATCTGTGGATCTGACACTGTGCCACCATGTCCTCTTTGAATCTTTTCTGGTATATTATATGCCAAATAATACTGCATCATATAAGTTTAACAATACACTTATCAACGTTTAAGAAATAAAATGCAATAGTCGTAGTTGGATTAGACAGCTAGGCTTCCCATAGCATTATTTGATGTTTCTATAGTAATAGGTTTCTACTTTTTATATTTCAGATAATTGTTCTCAAATGAGAACGTGAGCAATAAAGTATTCCATTAAAAACTGTTTAAATTGAAGACAAAGTAAATCAAGGTTTTTTTAATACAGTATTTTTAGAAAAACTGTTATGAATAGGATTTTCAGTTGGCCTCTCATATGATGGCACATGACAAAACAAAGCAAGTGCTAAGAAGCACAAGTGACAATGAAGGCATTCAGTTTAGACTAGAGATGAAACAGAAGGCTGACGGCTGAAATGATGACCCATCATGGCTCAGTATGAACAAATGCCTCTTTGATCACAGTATAAATGTGTGTGTGCGCTGCTGTGATGTTGGACAGGAGTGATAGGTAGGATGACAGGGAGCACTTGACATGCACTTTTCAGGTTCTCATGATGCATCGAAATGATTTCACCCCCAAATATACTGCTCACAAAAAACAGGGGATGTTTCCAAATGAAATGGCCCCTCAAGTGTGGATGAATAAGGTGAACTCTCAGATTCAAGAGTTGGTGGGTCGTTTGTCTGAATAGTCTTGTACAGTTTAATTCCTATATCAAAGTGATTACAAAAAGTATGCTGAATCACGGAACACGCACTATAAAACACAGCAGTGCTTTGGTTTGCCAAGTTCAGTCTGATACTGATTCAGTAATTGTAGTGGTCTCGATAATGGTACTTATTGTAGGACTGGTGCATCCTTGCAGTCTGTGATTTGTACCTGATATACCTGATACGCTTGTGGCGATTTTTAATGTATGATCACATATGATCACTTAATTCTACACATGGCAAAAATTTTACAAACCTTCACCAAAAATACCGTAAAGTAGAACATCAAGACACCAAAAGTATACCAGAGGCGGCTTAGCAGAATCAACCTTTGTTGCCAGGTCTGTTTATTCGGAGATACTTTGGGATTAGTTAGTTAACATCCCTTAAGCACAGTGGTACCTCTGTTCTCGTCGCTGATTTGTTCCACAGGACTTGATGAATAACAAGCTAATTTTCCCAGGAAGCATAATCGAAGTTGAATCAATTCATTCCAGACCCCCAAAATCCACGCTGTAAAAGGCATGATGTGCATTAATCGAATTGTATTGCACAGATGCTCCCTGCTCCCTGGGGTTACATTCAGACAGATCCATCATAAGATAAGTGTAACATCAACTGTAGAGTTGAGTATAGTGTATATACTATTATAGAGGAGACTACTTGATTGTTGAAACACTTAAACATTGTCATACAGTTGGCTAAAATAATTAACACACAGCTTATTATATACAGTCGATTCGGGTTAATAGGACCACCGGTTAATGGGACCAGCCACTTATTCGGACCAAATTCTAAAGTACCGAAACAAGTCCTATTATATACGTGTAATGTTATTTGCTTATTTGGACCAAAATTCTGCTTAATTGGACCAAAGAACATGTACAGTATGTAATAACTGTGAAGAAACTCTGTTTCTTGCATCACTACCCCAAAACTCACGAGTTTCTCCCCAGCCCTTTACTGCCATCTACAGGTCTTTACGTAACATTTTCATTTACTACAAAAAAGAAGGCACAAGTCGCCACTTAGCCACAGCAAACGTTGACTGGAATTTACTAAGAACTTGTTTTTTACAGTATTATGCTTCTCATGCTGAGTACCTATACATTGTGTTGTATCTTGTTTCGAAAAACTTGTTTGCAAATTAATTTTTCAATGAACAAAGTTCGTAAGCAACAGTAGTTCTTGTTTGTACGTCTGCTATACGTGTAAATCGCACAATAAAGGTTTAATAAACATTTAATGTTACATAGCAGGCCCCGTCTTGTAACATAGGGCATGTTCGTTTAATCGAACCAGATGGTTATTAGGACCAAGACCATCGCATCCCGATGTGGTCTCATTAACTGGAATCAACTGTACTTACTCTGTTAGTAAACTCTGGGTGCTAGCATAGCTGTTAAGCTAATTGCGGCCTGTGTTTCCTTTCGGTTTCCTTTTGATCGGTTTGGATAAGGTGCCATTTTATGTCCCATGGAGACTTATTTGCAGCTGATGTGAATCTGAATCACTGTGTATTGATTTATAAATCAAGTTTCAGCTGAGACAAGTTACGTGTCTCAACTCAAGTTTAAGCAAGTGCGACCAATTACCAAGCAAATGAAGCGAGAATTTTTTTCTATTCAAAATGTGCTGAGAACCGAATTCAATGAGGCACCACTGTAATTGGTAATTCTGGATTGCAGGTTTTTGGGGCTTGTTTCTAAAGTATAGTTGCTTATTTGGGCTTGCTTGCCGATTCTGTCACTCACCAATATTCCTGTAAGTTGGGTTTGTTCAACTTTTAAAGTGAATTATTGAATGATTGTGTTATTGTGTATTATTTTTTTTAACTGATCAAGTGGTCACTTTCTTGCTTTGTAATAGTTTATTTATTTTGTACTTCTTATAACCAATTCGCCAACCCTGGAATCTCATGAAATGACTATATCAACACTTTTTGGGTTGGTCTAAAAGCATTTTAAAGACAATTGTGAATATTTTTCATCTACTAGACGGTGGTAAACATTTAAACTGAGACAGTTGCTTGAAAGATTATTGGCTACAAAGCAGAAATCCAATAATTGCCTGAGTCATGTAAACCTGAAATCTTCTCGTTGATAGGATTACTGACAGTCAGAGTATAATGTGACAAGTCAGATTATTCAGCAGTTGTTCGATTAGTGGGTTTACATGGTCTCATGTCTTTGAGCTCTGTCTGGGGTTTCACAGGAAAGTTTTGATGTATGGGATGATTTTTATTTTATTTTTTATTTGTAAACAGTATATATGGCAGTGAGATATTTGATTATTTGATACGCTAAAATGCTGAATTCCACCAAAATTAATGAATAATATAGACACATTGGTAATTGTTTCATTGCTGCATTTTAATGACATTGTGGCTGAAGCTGGGTTGCCATATAGTCTTAAAGAAAACACCTGTAAACTGAGTACATGTAGGATTAAACCCAGAAACGGGCTTAATGGCAGTATGGTTTATTGAGGATATGATTATAGACTTATTTAGTTGGAGAATTAAACTTTCAGTTACAGAAATCAAAGGTGAGAAATGTACATGAGTGAATGAAGAAAGAGCATGAGTGCATGGTGTAGACACTGCAAGCAAATTGCAGGGCTAAGGTAAATATCCCTGTTGCAAATCAGTGTTCTAAATAGAGTGCAGGACAGGAAGTTTATGGATTGAGAACTTGTTGCTAGTCTGTTATTTTTTTTTTTTTTGAGGGGGAGAAAAGTGCCGGACAGACACGGGCATGTAAATACTTTACCATTAATAGCAATGGTAATAGGGCAGATTAATAGACTTTACTATTTGCATTCTGGTTCTTCTTGATAATTGATAATCTTAAATTATTGTTTCGTACGCTTTGCTTAGTCATTGCATTTATTGAATCTGACTTTTGTTTATTTTTTTTGTTTTACAGCTCAAGCTCAAAACAAGGAGATAACCCAGTGACAACCCAGCCTATCAAGTAACATCCAATTATCGTGTTTAGTTCCTCAGTGATGTTTCAACCATGAGACATTTGTTCCAGTTGTGTGGTTAAGTGAGCTCCCAGATCAGAGCTTTCTGGACCGTAGGATCTCCTGAACCAGACTCCTTGATATTTACACAGATTTCTCATCAGTTTTTTCAAACGAAGCCAAGATGTATGGTAGTGCTCGCTCAGTAGGCAAACAGGAGGGCAATCAGAGCCCTGGGCGTTCACCATGTCTGCCCCGGTCACCTCGACTGGGCCATCGCCGCAACAACAGTATGGGAGGTTCTGGAGGAAAAACTCTCTCCATGGAGAACATCCAGTCTCTTAATGCTGCCTATGCCACCTCTGGTCCCACGTACCTGAGCGATAATGATGCTACTGCACCCTCAACCTGCTCAGACGTACCCAAAAACACCATGACTCTCGGTCGCTCGGGCACCCGGTTTCCTTATGGAAACCGAACCACCGTGACAGGCAGCAGTCCCAACATAGCAAGTGACTCCATTGCCTTTGGCGATCACCACGTTCCTGCAGCCATGGCGTCCACCGTGCCTCACTCTCTGCGCCAAGCGCGTGATAATACAATCATGGACCTGCAGACACAGCTGAAGGAGGTACTGCGGGAGAACGAGTTGCTGCGCAAGGAGGTGGATATTAAGGAGAGCAAGCTCAGCTCATCTATGAACTCCATCAAGACATTCTGGAGTCCTGAGCTGAAGAAGGAACGTGCGCTGCGAAAGGATGAGATTTCCAAGATGGCTGTGTGGAAGGAGCAGTTTCGTGTAATGCAGGATGAGGCACAGGTAATTGCTCCTTTTTCTTCAAGGTTTCAATAGTCGAGGTCTTAAGAATTCTAATAGGTTATAAAGATATGTCTCATATGCATCTAATTCACATCTGAATTACAGAAAACTAGTAAGGGCAAACAATCAAGTCTTGTATTTTTTAAATCACAAATCCAACTAAATACAAATAACTCGTGCAAATTATCCTTGTGGTAAAGTTACAAAACAAATTGCAATGTGCCGGCGAGCCAATATGAATGAATACAATGTGACAGTTAAATTGTCCATTGTTCCCAAGAGCCGGACTTTGGACACCACTGCCCTAGGCCGATTCACAGACAGGACGAAAATCAAAACCGGCCTGGTTTATTGAAAAATATTTCTAGATCTGGAATGGCATTGCAGAAGGGCACTGGGTGTATGAAGGGTGTGTGCTGAGTGTCACCTGGACTGAGGAGACGAGTCTGGGGAGCGAGGCACCGACGTGATGCTTTAGTACGGCTATAACTTGGCTTAGTACTGAAGTTCTGAGGGTTTGCTGGAAGGTCTGAGTGAGGGGATACTTTCACAGTGGCCAGCATGGTTACAGAGTCTAAACTTGGAGTGGGACCCAGCAGCGAGGGACAAGAAGCATTAGGAACCTCTGCTGGGAAACAGGCTCAGACTAGAGGCAGACAGAGCCGATAGCAGGTTTTAAATACTGGGCTCCAGTACAGAGCATAGGGGTCACAGGGACTTTGTGAATGCGAGAACACCAGGAACCCGTGACCATCTGCCTTGAACCCATGAACACTGAACCTTGAGGCTTAAGTAGAAGAGCTTGATGAATGCAGGTAACAAGGGTCCTGGTGTGTCAGATTGACAAGGCAGAGCAGGTAATTAGAGGGAATAGCTGGAAACGGCCCTCGCATGCCAAAGCCTTGCGTAATACACACTGCACCTGGTGAAGGCTTCAATACTTAATCCATTATAAAGCTTTTTACAAGGAAGATTTCACCCCCAATCCCCTCTTGCTCTGCTCTCTGGGTCAGTGACAATGCCAGCTTTGGAATCTGGGAGTAATCTTATGTATACTGCCTAATGTAATCTGCACAGCTGCAGTTTCAAAATTGCGGGGTGGCTGGCTTAATGGTTATTTGAAGAAGTCCATGCTTGCCTTCAGCCTTCCAGATTGGTTGCTGTGTAATAGGGTAATGGATGGGAGTGAACACATGGCTATTGGGCACAATGGAGTACAAATAAAGGGAGTCTATTTTTGGTGGGTCTGTTTTGCTTGTCTTTGTTGTAGGCAGATAAACGTGTATTGTGTTGTTACATGACAGTTTACTTATAGCACCTGTGAGAGTGGTGCATGTTGGAGCTGTCGCTTCCTGGACACTAAGGTCTAATGACCCCAGTGTATGCCTGTGTGGCTGCTAGCCTCAGGAGTATCATGCAGCACCAGTCTGCTATTCTCACACGAAGTAACCTCAGACTGAGACAAAGCTTTTTTTTTTTTTTTTGCATCTTAGATGTTTCTCTTGGCTTCATAGAATATACAGTCAAATCTCAAACAAATTCATTAGTGGATTAAATGAAAAGTTCCCTACCTAAAACAAATGTTGTCTTAGCTGCATATCATGTTTTAAATATTTGAAGTAAGCAATGGCTGTTCTGAAGTCATTGTGATAGGAGGGAGCATGTGTAATGGAAACTCTGTTAATAGTGGTGATGAATGACAGAGTTGGTATTGGAACATAATCAAGCTATTCTGGATTAGATTCTGTAATGACAAAAAACTGTAATGACAGGTATTTTGCAAAGCCTGAACAGTCATTTGATTAGTTGCTGATAGGGCGGAGACTATATAAACACTGCCCCTGTAAAACAGTAGTGCCAGTTTTTGAAAAAGGTATTAAATATGTGTTTGAAAGCAATATTTACAAATGAGTATGTGTTCAGGTTTGCCTACCTGGAAAAAAAAAACGAATTACGGATGTGTATACATGTGTATGTGTACATGTTATTGCAGTACATTTCAGGGTTAAATACTTCATTTAATGACAAAATTTCAGGGTTGCCAAAAATATTGGTCGTGACTGTGTGTGCGCGTCTCTGTGCGCGTCTCTGTGCGCGTCTCTGTGCGCGTCTCTGTGCGCGTATATATTTATTTCATGACTGTGTATGTGCATATATATATATATATATATATATATATATAAAAAAAAGTTATATCTCTCTCTCTCTATTTATTTATTTATATATGTGTATGTGTATATATATGTGTGTGTGTGTGTGTGT
>JAVSBV010054823.1:0-10782 GCA_033117975.1 Parotocinclus spilosoma
ACCGAGCTTACAGCACCAAAATATCCTACACATTGTGTAGATACAACAGCTATTTACTGTAAATCCTAATATTTTATGATTTATAACATTATTTTATTGTTAGAATTAAGATTTTTGTTAATATATTTGTATACATTTTGTGATTTTTTTTTTTATTTTTAATGTAAAAGTTTCGCAAAAACCAGCGAAAATCCGCAATATATTTTTTCCATTAATATTTGTTGAAAACCCGTGATGCACCTAGTTCGCGAAAGAGGAGGGAACACTGTAATTTATTTCAGACTGCCAGAAAATTATGTAGTGTGAGCTACATAATATACATATGTAGGCTGTAGTGTGAAAGAAGCTGGAAGAACTATCAAAGCGTACAGTCATACAGGTCTACCAGCAGTGACAAATATCCCAATCTACAGGAAATTCTGGTCATAATTGTGCCCAAAAGATGTAACTGAAAAACAAGGAGTCCTGGCATGCTTTTTTCATTTCAAATTTCTTTCATTTTCTGATGATCTTGCTTAATAAAATAAATTCAAATGCTTTTTTTAATTGCTTCATATTAATTTTGAAATATCCCCTCATTTTTGTAAGCAATATACATAAACTGAAGCTAATTCTAAATGGGAGAACAAACTTGATTTATTCTTTTTACGCTTGCCGCTTTCCTCACCCCATGTCTCTCTCTTCTTCTTGGCAGAGCTGTATGAGATTTTTTTGTCCCGGGCCAAAGAGCGCTGGAAGAGCTTCAAAGAGACAGGCTGTGAGGTTGAGACAGAAGGTACATGCGCAGCAACACTTGCATCATCCATTTACAAACTTTCTATGCACATGAGTTTCAGAACCCCCGTGCTTACCCTCAGTAGACTCTGGCGTGGCCAATTCCTTGGTGTGTTAGTATCTTCCTCTTCTGCCGGCCTGCGTTCCATCCTGCATACCAGGCATCAGGCCCAGTAACAGTATGCTCATTTAACTGCAGAGTTTCCTGTGCTTTCTGCCACAGATGCACAAATCAGATGTCCTTGGGCTGTGGTTAAACACTTAGTCTGAGTTTGTGAATTTGGCTGTTGTTGAGCTTTAATGCCTGTCACGATGTCCTCCTCACATCTGGGTTTCATTCTAATGTCAGCACAATTTTTGCTGAAGCCAAAACTCAGACTAAAAACATCTATCTACTGATAGTGGCACAATTCTGTAAGCATGCAGGTACAGTAGTTGAGAAGGGTATATAAGAACATTTTCTCTTTGTGGTACATGTTTAAATCTGGTGAAGTTTCAGCTCCCTGATTTGTTTGGGGGTCGGGGGCAATGGAATTTGGCCAAAGTTGTGCCCTTTGCAATAGTGCTTGGTGGATGCCAATTTTGATTTGACTTGTGTGTACAGAAATTCCCTTCTTTGATTAGCGCCCCCTAGCTCCAGGTTTTGTTACATAATGTTTAGAGAGCTTTTTTTTAAGAGAATGTTTACACGGCCTACTAATATTGGCTGCATTTACCCACCTCCAAAATTAAAGACCAAAAATTTGGTCCCTACATACACTAATTACATAAATATGTACACCTCCTTGTTTCTACATTCATTGTCCATTTTACCAGTTTCATACAGAACCACTAGAATTACAGACTGTAGTCCATCTGTTTCTCTACATACATTTTGTCCCCTTTACTATTTGAGTTCTCAGCACTGCAGTGACACCTGTGTGTGTGCGCGAAAGTGTGCGCGAGAGCGAGTGATTGAGATCTAGAGACCGCAGTTAATCTGTTGTTCCATGTGTTAGTCACCCTAATCCTCTATCAGCACTCCCTACAGAGTGCTGGTAGCTGAGCATTTTTGGTTGGTGTACACTGACATGTTTTAAAAACTCCAGCAGCGCTGCTGTCTCCCCACTCATAGCAGTAATACACACTAATACACCACCACATCAGTGTCACTTCAGTGTTGAAAATAATCCACCACCCAAATAGTACCTGAACTGTGTGGTCTTGACCATTAAAAGAAGCACGTAAGCAGAAAAATAACAAAAACATGTGTACTAACAAGAAAAACAAAATAAATCCCTGCAGTTATAAGAAATTAGTTTTAAATGTGTATAGGAACATGGCCTATGATTTTGCCCTCTCATGTTTAAAAAATGCAATTGTGGCATAATAAACAAGGCATATGACATCTAAGGGCTGGACAATATGACGATATTTACTATATTTTGTTATTGTCATAAACAAGATGCTTTTCTAAGCATATCAAGGACATGGTTGATGCTAAAGGAACACTGATAACTGTGTATTCAATTCTAAAGAGTGTAATTAATCTGGTTTAATTGGATAAAGTGAAGCACATTTTGAATGTAAATCACTTTAATAAGTATAGGCTAATGCTTGATTAGAAGTATTTAGGAATCTGGTCTGTATCATGAAAGCGTGTTTAAAAATATGGTGCTGTAATATTTTTCCCATATCGCCCCAACCCTATGGCATTGTCATTCTCTTGGATGCTCGTTGTGACATTTTTGCTCTAGAAATAGTTGGACATAGGAATGTAACCAAATGCCTTTGTAACGTTTGCAGCAGACAGTGGTGCATCTTTGGCAGATCGTGAATCTAGCCTGGATCTGATCAAATTGGACATTTCTCGCACATTCCCCTCCCTCTTCATCTTCCAGAAAGTAGGTATTTGTAAAAGTTTAGTAAAGTTCAAAAGTACGGCCTTATTAGTGACTATGACAGAATACTGACTCCAACTTCCTGTACTGCCGTGTAACCTCAGGGAGGACCGTATCATGATCTCCTCCACAGCGTACTCGGCGCTTACACCTGTTATCGGCCTGATGTGGGATACGTGAGTACTGGTCCAGAATTATCTATTGCTCGGAATGAAATTTCCCCTTTTATTACTAATCAGTTTTTAATAATGCATGTGTCGGTTCCAGGTCCAAGGCATGTCCTTCATCGCAGCCGTGTTGATTCTCAACCTGGAGGAAGCTGATGCTTTCATTGCCTTCGCTAACCTCCTAAACAAACCCTGCCAGATGGCTTTCTTCAGAGTGGACCATGAACTGGTACAGACTGTTTAACTTCTTATACATTTTAACATTAAACTAGTCAGTGTCTTGTGATCTTCAGTGATGCTGTGCTATTTGTACACCAGATGCTGAAATACTTTGCGGCGTTCGAGGTGTTCTTTGAAGAAAACCTGCCCAAACTATTTAGTCATTTCCAGAACTCCAACTTCACTCCAGACCTCTATCTGATCGACTGGTGAGTAACACCTATAGGAGCCCTCAAATTCTGGTACATAAATGCAAATAATGTGCAGAAGCATTGCTGGGGTTAGCTCACTGACCCCTGTCTTAGCTTTGTAGAAGTAAGGATAAAGAATTCAGATTTTTTCAGATGGGATTTGTCAGCATTTAGCCATTCTTCATTGTCTGTAGCCTGAGCATATGGCTAATAAGTATTATATATCGAGTAAATAAATAAATAAATAACTTTTTATATATCCAATAAAATAAATGTTTCGTTTACACTTATTCAGGGTACTTAAAAGGCACATGCCCATGTCTACCCTTTTTATGGACCATTAATTAAATTACAGGCAACATGCAACACAGCCATATTGAAAATGGACTCAATCTTGAAAGGAATCACTATAAAGATTATATAGTTAATAAAAGGAGTACTACTTACAATAGGACAAGCATGTTTAATTATGAACGACCTTTACGGCTTGTTACACAGAAGTAGCAGAAAGTCATGCACACAAACACAATAACTTAAGCAAACGAGCACACAACCACTAAGGTAGTTACACACCACTGACAGACAGCTCTTGAACTCCTGTCATTACCATGTCCAAGCATTTATGTATAGATGTGTCTTGTAATTCACATCACATGCCATGTGTACTAACAAGGCCTCTTGGGAAGGAGGGATGAGATAAAAGAAATGGCTTTTGGCTCGTACTTTGATGACATGGAAGTGGCTCCTAATTGTTGGTTTGGTGATCCTAAAATGTTATCATCTGCAGATCTTCAGCTGTGATCTTGGCCTCATTAACCATCTGTGTCACTGAGCCTCGGGCCAAAATACACTCCCAACCTCTTCATTAGAGCTTACGTTAGAGCTCCAGTTGTATGTTGTAGGACATGGTGGGCCTTTTTAGACATGGCTACTTTAAGGGACATTGCCTGATTTAGAAAGGTAAACATACTTTTGACTTGATTCGGTTTGTTTTGTATGGTCTTTGACACGTTAATACATCATCTTCATTTACTCGTCTTGAAATAAAATGATCAAATTAAGGGAATCCTCCACAGCTACCACAAAAGACTTCAAGCTGTTAATGACGTTAAAGAAAGCAATACATGTTATTAGGAACTAGTGTATGTAAATGTGATCAGGGTGATTTTGGGTAGTTTTTGGTGTCATTCTAATTTTAAAAGGGCAAACACAATTGTTCAATAATAAACGGCTTCATCCAACCACTAACCATGAATAACAGAACAGTATCATACATATTCTCTAAAAAAACGGCCAAAAAATAACAAATTCTGCCAGGGATATGTAAACTTATGAGCACAACTGTAAATATCTCTGTTTCATCTGGCTGATCTTCCATGCTGTTCGTAATATTGTCTATCAATGCAACCTCTTTAATGCAACAGTATCAGGTCCACTGTATCAAGTGTTGTGGCTTTATCATCCTCCACTATATCATCCTCCTAAGTGTTGTAGCTTTCCCCAAAACAGGGTTATATAGATACATTCGTGTGTGTTGTGGTATTGATGTGAATTTCCCAAATTTAAAGGGTATCTCTGATGCGTATTGTTTGCACACAGTTTTCTTGTCAAAACACCTCTATACTGTATACTGTAATGTAAGTAACATCACTCCATCAGTAACCAGTGTCTGGTTACCGTTCAGTTCAGTAAATGTCCTGTTTTTAATAATGGGGATTTAAAAGTCATCTGTCATCAATGTCCACGTTCCCAAAAAACAAGCTTTTTTTTTTTTTTTCTTTTTTTGCTGCTTTAGTTTCGGTCTAGAATGTAGATTGCTGTGCATAACCTAACTCCATTGTGGGTATGTGTGTTTGTGTGCGCAGGATCTTCACGTTGTACAGTAAATCCCTGCCTCTGGACGTGGCTTGCCGAGTCTGGGATGTTTTCTGCAGAGACGGTGAAGAGTTCTTGTTCCGCACGGCTCTTGGGATCCTACGAATGTATGAGGATGTCCTTCTCCACATGGACTTCATCCACATGGCCCAGTTTCTCACACGTCTGCCTGAGCACATCCATGCTGAACGCCTCTTCAACTCTATTCACAACACACACATGACCAGCAGCAACCGCAAGTGGACCCAGGTGTGCTTTACTCAAACGCACTAACACAATATTAACACAGTAAATTAGGAAAATTAGAAATTTAGAAATTTTGAAAAAAAATTTTTTTTATCCTTTTTATTAAACAAGAACATTAGAAAAGCAAATTAAACTAAGTTGTCTTTAACAAAGTCTTAAACAAATTAAAGAAAGTTGTTCTATAATGCAAATGAGATGCAAAAACAACTTATTTTTAATGGGAAAAAATGCACTATATAAAAGGCTAAAAGTGCTGGAGTATTTGAATGCTTCCTGATCTTGTGCATATCCTGTGATTTGCCTAAATGTAAAGCTTGGAGAGCCATCTTGAAGCTGCTCAAACACAAACAACAGTGGCAACAGCACATGGAACAAGCCAAAGCGTGATTAGCAAACTGTGGAATCGCTTTTAAGCTACTAAATCACCATAATTGGATTTTCATCTCATTTGCGTAATTGAACAACTTTCTTTGACTTTTCATTTGCTTTTCTGAACATCTTGTTTAATTAAGTCAAATTAAATGCTTATTTTTAGTCACTTCACTTAGTCACATCCCTATTTTTTGCAGTGTAGTTTGTCAATTAGCTGTCAAGGATGCATAGTTTGGCAACTTTTGAATGAGTAGCCATTATTTAACTCAAATAAATCATTGCATTCTGGGTCCATTACAGGGCACAGATAGGGACCCTATTGCAGAAAGGTCACTGTGGAGACACATTTCTACTTGCTTGTTGGAATATGGGAGAAAACTGGATTATTCAAAGGAACCCCACATAGGCACTTGGAGAACATACAAATTCCACCCACAAATCACCTAGGCTAAGCTAAAACGAACAAAGATATAACAACAATAGCTAGCATTCACTGGAATTACATTTCCATTTTACAGCTTTTAGCAATCTCCCCTTTTCAGAGTGATTTACAGAAGTGCTTTGTATTCTTCTTATACTTATATATTTACAGCTTTGTTCAAATAAGAAGTGGGAAGCCATCCACAAACATAAGACTTGCACAAATAGTCTCAAAATATCGACCTAGGTGAAACAGTCTCTAGTAGAAACTTGAGCTAATGTGTTTGAGATCAGATATACACTCGTTGGTTTTACTTATCTCTCTTTCATCACTGCATTAATTTCTTCTCTTGTAGGTCTTTAGTGCACTAATAAAGGACAAAGAATCGGACAAAAGTGGCAGCCCTACCCTGAAAAGCTCCTGACGCTGTCGTGCTACACCTCCGCCTGGCTTTTTATAGTTCCTCAGGAGCCGTTTAAAAAAAGAAGAAAATAAAATGTGAACACTTGAAGGCTTAGAGACATGAGTCATAGTGAGTACAGAAGTAAAACTGGTCCTTTCTGAAGCTATCACCAGTATTACAGGAGTGAGATTATGATGTAGTAGATGTAGATTTTCAAACATTTTCACACGGGGCATACAAATATCCACCAGCTTCTTAAGTACTGTACTTCAGACCAGCATGTTTTTTTGCTCTGAAGATTCCTTGAAAGTGCTCCATCAGTAACCAGTGCATCATAATAACGGACCAATCCAAACGGCTTTTACCTGTAGTGTATGCTGTCGCTGCTTTCCTCTAACCCACTTAATACATTGCACTTAAAGCTGTGATGCTTATGAAGGATATTATAACACACTACTCCTAATCAGAGCTTATTAATACAGAAAAGCCTTTATATGCAGTAAGAAGATATTTGGTCTAACCTAAGACCACCATGTGCAATCAAGATTTTAATGCAGTGACCACAAAGCTTCGCAGTGAGGACAGTTTGAACTGTTTGAAAAGGTTTGCTTGATTGTCTCAGTCAGCGTTTCATTCCCTGAGTCTTGTATAATTATCCAAACACCTGCAATGGTTCAGCGTCTCCTGGACACCTGACGTGACCGTCCTCTGTCTGCTTAAGGTACTTTCCAAATGGACACGAAATTATTTGAGCGCCTATTCTCCAAAATGAAATCACATTCGTCTCGTTTGTATCGCGTGTTCGGTCCAAGTTTAATCTTCGACCAAAATAATATCTGCTTCATGTCAGACCCGCATCGTCTCTCTCGAGAACGATCTGGCTTTGAATGTTCTCTGCCGTGTCTTTGAAGTCTGATTTTAATATAATTAGAGGTTGAATGTTTTAATCCTGAATTTCTTTTTCTACTCACTCCCGGCTATTGTACAGTTTTCGTACTCAGAATTGAGGAGAATTGTAAATACGTGAAGTGGATACCACTAACGAAGAGCACCTGTAAATAAATCGATGAGTGGAAATGGGAGTTGTGTTTGTTGTGTTTTAATACAACCCCAAATCAGAAAAAGTTGGGACAGTATGAATAATGCGAAAATGCAGGCAGTAGGAACCTGAGATATTTTTCTGCTCAATTTCAACTTTTAATAAATATCTGTTTGTGTATTTCAGGCTTGCAACATATTCGCAGAAAAGTTGAGATGCAATTTTGTGCTAGAAATGAATTAAAAAAAAGAAACTACATCAAGTGACGTCAGACAGGATTCCAGGTGTTAACAGGTGACAGACAGAACAGTATTCACAAATGCTAAATGTTTGAGGAGAAAAGATGGGCAGAGCATCTCCAGTTTATCAACAAATGTGTAAGAAAATTATATAAAATGTAAAAAGATTGGGAAGTATTTCCCCCTCTACAATGGATGTTTTATATCTTTATTAATTGTTAAAGGAATCTGGGCACAAGCCTGAACTAAAAACTTTCACTGAACTCTGAGGCATCTGGGCTGGACAATCACACAGTGTATTGTGATTAGATGAATCCAGGTCTTTTTTGGATGAAAGAGAAAGGAAAATCCAGACTCCAGTCCACTCAGCTACAAGACCACGACCCAGGGTCCGACATGGGCAAAGGATTTTCTGATTTGCGGTTGAATATTTAAAATGTTCATAATATAAAATGTGGTCTTAACCTTGGTGTTGTAACTCAGAATAGAACTTGCCTTCCATGGCTTCCATGGCTTTTATTTAATTCTGTAATAATATAGTAGAATATGACTTATGATGAGAATCAATGTTTGGGAGAAACGGTGCCTCTGAGACTCCGCTAATATAATCATTCATAATATAGAGGACTGAGAAGGGATTGCTGTTGCCAGCCTCCAATCCAAAGCTACAGGCTATAAGAAACCCTTGCTTAAATTTAGCAGCAGGACTCCAGTGACCCTCTTGTGGTGGACCACCATACTGGACAGCTAAGTGAACATATGTTATGAAAACTCTACAACAGAAACGACTATTTTTTCATTATCCGCCTGGAAAGGAAGACCAACGTCATGCAAAAACTCAGGTGAATGGCAGCAACTCGATGATTTCAATTGTTAATGCAAATATCTAATCAGCCAATCACCTGGTAGCAACTCAGTCCATTTATGCATGTAGAGCAAACTGAGCCCCATTATGGGAAAGAGAGGTGATTTAAGTGACCTTGACCTATCATGGTAGTTGGAGCTAGATGGGATAATCTGCTGGGATTTTCATGCACAACCATTTGTAGGGTTTACAGAGAATGTTCCAGAAGAAAATATTCAGTGAGTGGGTCTTTTCTGGGTAGAAATTGCAAACCTTGAAGCAGATGGGCTACAACGGCAGAAGACCACACTGGGTGCCACTCCCGTCTCACCATTCACCAAATATCTATCAGCTATAGTTTTTGATATGGACAAAAAACTCTGAGGAACCTTTGGAATCTAAACCAAAGAGAATTATGGCAGCTCTGAAGGATAGTGGGGATCCAAATAGGTCCTAGTGTATCTAAGTGTATCTAAAGTGGCTGGTGAGTGTAGGTAGGTTTAAGTTTTCTAATTTATTCTGCAGTGCAGGATGTGATGTGCAATCCTATCTGAATATGAACTACATTAATATTTTAATTTATTCATTGAGGAAATGATTATTTAGATACCATAATACCATATAATACCCAATAACCATAATACGGTTGTATAAATTACCTTCAATTCGCCAATGCCTCCTCCGTACCGCTGAGTGGCAGAACTCTCTGAACCTCCTGTTTCATACATGCGTATTCAGACTCACTTTACGGATTCAATTGTTTTGAACCACCTAAATAAGTGAACCGAGCTTTGATTCGGCTCATACAAAACTTCAAGCGGCGTCCTGAAATACCATGCAACTGTAATTCCTCTGCAGTTACAAACATTCAAACATTACTAATTGCACACCTTAAATAATTCATACTAAATTGCGCGCTTGTGTAAGTTGTATAGTTTGTAAGCTACTAAGATTAAAAAACAAGTTACGTATGCTAGCTTCGTGCTTGAGAATCGATTCCCTCTAAAGAGCCATTCAAGCTGAGTCGGTTCCTGAGTCGCTTCCTGTGTGTGAGCGCACGTGTTTCTGCAGTGAAAACAAGATTGTAACGTTCATTTTAAAGTAGATTCGATAAAGTCCATTCTTCGGTGAGCGGGATCAGTGAGAGCCATGGGGCCGGTGAGTGACATGAGTACACTTTTAAAAATATATGATTTATACTAAAACCGAGCTATAAGTGCATGACTATATCACTGTATTAGAATAAAAGCGTAACACATTTCACGTGTTTCTGTTGTTACGTGTAGATTAACGACAATTTGGGTGCTTTATACTGTGCTCCAGAGGCGGCACCAGATCCACTTTAACTGGGCACATGTTTCAGTATAAAGTAGCTGTGCCCCAATAAAATACGGTGGTAAAAGGATTTTATCCAGGATTGCTGAACAGAACTACAAGCACTACATTTCCCGTAATGCCCCAGCATTTTTCCAAAAGTCTGAGCGGCTAATGCTTACAGTCAGGACCGGTTTTATTCGGTTTTTTTTCCATGTGAAGCAGTGGACACCAGCAAATATGTGAAAGAAAGTCAACCAGGCTGCAGTCGAGATAATGATAGCTCAGAACTCTGTGTGTTTTAAAGCCATATATAACCGTATAACCTTCAAAGACATACATTAAACTAGCATTAGTTATGTTTGCATAAACAAGTCCGTATATAGAATATTTTTTATAATAATTGTTCTTATGCCATGACTACTGTTTTGGTAAATCGCTGTCGTCTATTTAGCAGGCTTAGTTTATGCCCTTCTGTGTGCGTGCTCGCCCCTCTGTGTGTGTGCTCGCCCCAGTGAGACCAAGAGTCTAGAAACAAAACCCTGATTTAGTAATCAAACCCTGTATATAATCAAACTCTCGGCTATTGTACAGTTATATAAACCCTTTTACACAGCTCACACACAGCTCTCTTGCTTAAGTAGCTCAGTGGGCAGCACGGTGGCTCGGTGGGTAGCACTGCTTGCCTCACAACAAGAAGGTTCCCGGGTTCAATCCCAGTTGGGGGCGGCTTGGGTCCTTTCTGTGTGGAGTCTGCATGTCCTCCCCGTGTCTGCGTGGGTTTACTCCGGGTACTCC
>JAVSBV010054834.1:0-10782 GCA_033117975.1 Parotocinclus spilosoma
TTCTCTCAGTTTAAACTTTTGATCTGTGATTTGTGTTCTATTCTGAATAAAATATTAGATGTTGGCACCTTCACATCGTTGCATTCAGCTTTTATTCACAATTTGTTTAGCGTCCCAACTTTTTTGGAATCCGGTTTGTATACAGAAGTAGAAGAAGCCCTAGTTAACTTGTATGTGTGATTTTCTAAATAAAGGGAATCTACACTGTGAAATTAACACTTAAACTAGGAATCACATACCTGCTCTGATTTGTTTTCCAGTCCAACCCTATTCATTATATACATATATATGTATATACATACTGTGCAAAAGTCTTAGGCCACTGGTGGATTAGATATACCATTGTTTTAGCAATGGTATAAGGGCCATATAATAATTATTTCTTAATCTCCTTATTAAAAAACAAGCATGTCATAAAGGACATTTGTATGCAGTTTTAAAAAAACAAAAAAAAACAACAGAAAAAGCAGCGTCTATAGGCTATAGAAGAAAGGATTTAGAGTGATCTCCTCTTACACCTGAGCAGTAGCAGCATCTGCCACCTTCATCTGGATGCCAAGTTCTGTCTACAGTCCAAACAAGATTGATCAGGAATGTTTTTTTGGACGGACAGTAGGAAAGAAACCGCTTTTGTAACGGGAACAGGGTGAAAAGGGTAAGCTATGCTAAAGCTCACACAGATTGGAATGAAAAGAAGAGGACAATGGAGATATTATTCTTGATTTATAACAGCAAACCAAGGCAGAGAAAATGAGGAATCAAAAGTTACCAGACAGGCAACTATCAGGTAGATCGTTCAGAATTTCTTGTTCCACACCAGAAATGTAATCAAAGACAAGAAAGTACCCCGACTCACCCGAACACTCTGAACGTATTTGTTCTGCAGTTGCTCCAATCCTTCCTGAGATATCAGAGGACCAAGCTCTTTTAAATCCAGATGTGCAGCAAGGCCTGGATCACCCATCATTTCTGAGCTAAACGGAATAGTGGAGGTATACACATGTGTTTTAATTACACAAAAACACATAAGAATTGTTGGATGATATATCTTAATGTAAACATCAGGCTGGGGTGCACATCTCGTTTGTGTTGACCTAGTGGTTAAGGTACTGGACTACAGACCAGAAGGTCCAGGGTTCAAATCCCACCTCTGCCACAGTTGGGTCCCTGAGCAAGGCCCTTAAACCACAACTGCTTGGATTCTACTACTGTATGAATTGTAAGTCGCTCTGGATAAGGCCGTCTGCTAAATACTGTAAATGTAGATGTTAAGTGACCACTGTATAGACCTTGCTCCCCAATCCAAGGAGTACCCAGATTTGAAAGCCTCTGGAAAATGTATTTAAATGTACGCATCATCTGATCAACATTCATACGCTTTAACGGCTGAGGTCTAAAATAATTTTAGACTAGAATAATTATGATATGACAAAAATGTTGTTTTTTTATTTTTCACATTGTAGCCGTTAACAGCGAGTTACCTCACCTGCCAATCAACACTACAGATCCATGAGCAAAGGCGAGAGAGCAGAAGGCTGTCATTCGCTGGAAAGCTCATTACATCCCCAGTCGAGTGCTCATACTCGTATTTTTTTTTATTTAGAGATTTTGTGTAAGTTTCTATAATTATTGTGGAGATCTCAGCATTTTCAGCACTGCTATGACACTGATTTGGTGGTGGAGTTTTAGTGTGTGTTGCACAGGGTTGCATCAGACTCAGCAGTGCTGCTAAGGTGTTTAAACACCTCAGTGTCCATGCCGGACTCCTGTTAGCACTGATGGAGAGTTATAGGATTAACACAAACTATAAAAAAAAACACATGAGCTGCTATCTCTTGCCTTACATCTAACAACGTGCAGCAATAAAACAGATGTGCACAGTGATTGTGTTTTGAGACTCCAGCAGCACTGCTGTGTCTGATTCACTCATACCAGCACAACACACACTAACACTTCATCACCATCACATCAGTGTCAGTGCAGGGCTAAGAATGACTCACTACTGATCTGTGCGGGTCCAGTGTGGGTCCTGACCATTAAAGGACATAAGTTATGTAAAAAAACAGATGGACAGTCCATAGCTACAGTCCACTACAGTCTTAAAGCTATCTTTTATAGCGATACGTAATTAATCGTGATATCTAGGAGTTATCACTTCATTTATCAGCCATCGCCTGTAAACAATATAGTACATGACCGTGCTCCACGAAATGGTAAATCCAGATGAGCCCTTATTCAGGTCTGGACATTCTGGAATGCTACTCAGACTTAACCATAGTGTAGCCAAGGAGGACGTACAACTCTGATACAGACATGGCCTCACCTGTTGTATACATGGAGGACCCAGTTAAGGACAGCAAAAATATCTCTGCTCTGCAGCTCCCAGCTGATGATTTGGCTTAAGTGGGTCTGGAGGCAGCGGTGGCAGGCATGCAGGTAAGCCTTGGTAAGGTGGTAATGAGGCGGAACACATTGCTCAAGCAGGTTGCAGACTGTATCCAGGTCTCCCATGATGCTGTGCTGTAGGGCCGAGAGGTGGGCAGCAAGTCCAGGACCTCGAGTGTGTAAGTACGATGCACTGCGGAAACGAGCCGCAACCGTTTCCTCCAGCACCTGAGGAATGCAGTGCTTCATTTATCACTGATGTCATGTTTCAACCTCATCATGGTCACGAGGTGTTTGCACCTATCCAAGTCCAGTCAAGTCAGAATAAATTCTTTATCGCTTTGGTCTAAACACCTTTCAATTTTAGATTAATTTTCTAAATTACAAGGCCTGTACCAAACTGAGCATGCCTAGGGAGACAGTGGAAAGGCAAAACTTCCTAAACATTATAAGGAAGAAAACTTGTGAGTACCAAGACTCAAAAAGGCACCCGAAGTCTTTGGGTGGCTTAGATATTAGATGTAAGAATTGAGAATGAACTTAATGACTCATCTAATTAACAAGTTCGCATTCATTAAATAAAAATAAATTAATACAAACAGAGAGCACATCTTAAAAATATTATTATATTTATAATAAAGTAACAGGTAGAATAATGTTTTAGAGAAACTGAAAAATGATGAAGAGCATAATAAAAGAGAATTTAAAAGTTATAAACATCTCGGTATGGCGCACTGATCCCCCAACTGGCCTTCCTGGACACAGCCAGACGTATCTGCACGTGACATCAGACCAGGCCATAAGGCACCATCGGGACTCGAACCCTCTTCCCTGTGGTACGCTTGTGTGTCTTGGCTAATTGTCTGCATATAAACCAAGTGCACAACTATATTTCCAAAAAAAGGTTCAGCATCATTACATGAACGTACCTTAAAGAATTTGTCTCTCCAGCAGCGAGGCCTGCCCATGGGCATGGGTGTGCCAAACCTGTCACCTGAGCTGCACTGCCTCTCCTTCTGAAAGAAGTGATCGAGCGCCTCCTCGCGCTCTATAATACGCACTGCAGACACAAACGGCGTTGGATTCTGCAGCGAGAGAGTCAGCGCACTCCCTACCACCGCCCACAGCTCTTTAGCCAGAGCCTCCACCAGCCTGCCTACACCTGAAAAGTAATTGTGCACCAGCTCATCATCTTTGGGGCTTAGCGAGGTTCGGGGCGAGACTCTGAGTCCATTGAGCTGTAGAAGAACCTCATCCTGCCAGCGTTCCAGCTCCATGAGGCGAGCGTGGGCCTCCAGCAAGCGACGCGACTCCACCAGGCGCTCCGTCTCCATCACCGTGGTCCTTACTGACAATGACGAGAAGCAAAGGAGCCACAGTGAGACCTTACTTTTCACCTAAATTCTCACTTTTGCAAGCTTTATCTACAATCCCAAAAGAAAGAAAGTTGGGATGGTGTGGAAAATGCTGTTTTTGTTCCAAATCCTGATTATAATCACCCGTTGAAATCACCTGTTTGGAACCACATCATTATTTAGTTTAATTCAGTACTAGTTCTAAATTACTAATCCTGTAACAGCTTTTTTGGAACGCCTGAAAATTTGACCTAAAAATCTCATACCCTTCCAGCTTTTTCTGATTTGGATTAAAAAAGAGTAGGGCTTATTTCTTTTTTTCTTACAAAAACTAATCTGTTTTGCTGGAAAATATTTTCCATTTCATGTAAATGTACAAGCTGCTCTATGAACTATTGTGCTAACTGTTTGGAGGATCACATTATAAATTCACTTTCTTCTAAAGAGGCATTCAGTGAGAGAAACTGATAGGTCATTAGCAGCAGGCAGTAACCAGATACTCTGTATTTAATTCCATTATCCAAAGCAACAGATATTACCCCTAATAACATTATGGCCTTTCAGGGATAAAGGCAATATGTCCTAACCTGAGCACAGGTGTGGCAGGTTGGTAACGGCAGCCAGAAGTTGACAGTGGTCGATGGACTTTTCCCTGAGTGTGTCCAGCACACTAATGCACTCAGCGTTTTTACGGGACTCCAGTGTCACCATTTTCATGGCATCTGCCACTTCGCTGAGCTCGGCGCGTGCCTCTCGGAGCTGCCCCAGTCCCCAGTCGACCCCTTCCAGATAGGACTGGATTACAGACTACAACCAAAGACGTGACGAACGGTGAGAAAGCCAGTGATTGTTAAATGTAAAGCAGAGCATGATGAATCCGTTTTCCTCACCTTTAATCTGGAGTTGATGGATGATGTTCTTTGGCTCTCTCTTTTCCTGTAGTATCCAAGCTTCTCGAGGTTTTCTGGCCGGCAGAATACACCTGAGGCCCATTTAAGGGCTGCTCCTCGTGCCAAGCACTCTGCACGTTCCAACTCTGGCCAAACCTCACCTGGCCCCGGGATATCTGTCAATCCGAAAGGGATTTAAAGTAAACCCCAATTTCCTGCTTTCAGGCTTGGGTTAAACCTTATAATGTATGGTGTCAGGATGGTAAGGAGTGGAAAATGCTACTAATCTGTATTCGGTTCATAATAATTCATCTCTGTGGTGCCAACCAGATGACACTGGGCTACCTTTTCCTTTATTTGTCCTAACAGAAAATGTTAAGTGAAAACATCTGTTGCAAAAAATATGACCAAATATCGTATTAAGATCTAGCAGGAAAGCAATAAAGTAAATATAAAGGCACTCTATGATAGAGGTTTGGAAACGGGTATGCATTTCAGAAAGAGACATGACCTCTTAGCAGGTGTCAGAACTGAATTCTGTATCTCAAGTAACGACAACACTGTCTATTGTGCTTATATTTTGGATTTCTTGCACTTGCGTCGGTTCTTCCATCCAGCGGACACGCACAGTTGAGACAGTAAAGCGCACCATAAGAACTGGGGTTCGATTGTAGTCAGAAATGATTGCTTTCATCCATAGCTGTGGTCATGAGATTGATGAGAGTCACCAAGTCAGTATTTGACTATCCATAAAAATGTTAATCACTAATAACTAATCCCTGGATAGTGGACATGAATTTTGTCAAGTGTACACAAAATGTATACAAAGTACAAAAGCAGAGCAATACCTTCAGGACTGTCACTGCCATGCTTGTCTCTGTGTGACATTTAGGCTCACCGGAGTTCAGCGGTCGTCTCTTGTGTGGAGAGGGAGCCCTTCCCCGAGGGCCAGAAGCACAGACCGAGAAATAAAACGGGAGGAAGAGAAGAGAGGGTACAGGAGAAAGGGTACAGAACAGAGGGTACATAGCCACTCCAAATGCCTTCCTCCAGCCCTACTCTGTCCCTCTCTCAGATGCATCCTCCTCTCTATGGCTGACAGGAAGGGAGGGAAAGACCAAGCAAGAAACAGGGGGAGGGAGAAAGGCAGACTGAGCAAGACAGAATAAGGGAGAAAGAGATGGTGGGAGGGGAGTCGACCAGTAGAAGTGATCCAGATGTAGGATCATTAGGGTGGGGGTAGATTTCACACCCAGCAGAGACTCCTTGCTTTAAAGCAAGAGTCCCAAATATGAGCAGAATGCAAACACTTTCATATTAGCTCACAGCTTGATAGCCAGGTGGTGTTAAACTACTCGTATCAATTCACATGGTATAAAAAGAGGATTGTGGGAAGAGTTAAGGTTTGTCTCTATAGATTTTGATACCTCGGTCTGAAGCAGCACTTTACCAAAGTCAATAATCTTACTTATCTTATTTTTATATCTGTTATCGGTCCGAGATTAAAGCAAAGCGCTGACAACATTTCAAACTAAGGTTAAACCAGGTTTATTTGAGGAAACAATGAATCCAAAAGGAATCCAAATAAGGCCATGATCAAAGCCATGTATGAAGATGTTTAATCTCTAAACAAAGGAATCCCACAAAGATCCATTTTATTTTCTTTCTAATCAAATACAGTATCAAAAGTCTTAAGCCACCATTACATTAGATATATCATTGTTTTAGTAAAGGTATGGAGACCATATAGTAATTATTTTTCACTTTCTTTATTAGAATGCACCCAGATAATGCATGATATTTATATGCAGTTTTAAAAGCTCAAAAACAGCTTCTATCATGGTAACCTCCTCTTACACTTGATCAATAGAAGCATCTGCCAGCTTCATCGGGATCCCAAGTCCATCTACAGTCCAGAGAAGATTGATCAGGAATGGTCTTTTTGGAAGAAGCCAAGAAATCACTTTTTCAGAAGGGAAACAAAGTGAAAAGGCAAAGATATGCTAAAGCTCTCAAAGATTGGAATAAAGATTAGTGGTTAAGAGGAATACGGAAGAGGAGTGAAGAATTCAAGTTTGAAATTTTGGGTCCAAACATCAGTGTGGTACATATGGTCATTATGCATTTTTTTAAAACAACAGATCTAATCGTGGCCTAAGACTTTTGCACGTTACTGTAATAGGACAGGCTATTTTGGTGAGTCATGTCAGATTTCCTCCCAACTTCCAAGGCAGTAGATGTTGTCTTAAATACATGTTGTGCTCATTGTTTCTAGAACGGCCCCAAGAATTCAGAAGTGAGCCTCAGCAGAGTAAAGAGATTGTAAATGCATCTCTCCAGAGCAACTGATGCAAACTTACAAGGTACAATTAAAAAATGACCAATTCTCCTTCTAGTCAGCAGTTTGATGTCTTTACTGTTGGTCAACGTTCTTTGCTCTACGCAGCAACAACAAGTGGTAGCTTATTCTTAATGTGAAAGATTTGAATAAATTCTGTTAATGTAAATCATCTGAGATGATCACACAAGGTCAGCCTATTCAAATCTCATCTGGACTCCTGAAGATGACATGATTTATTGTTAATTATTGTGTTTAGCTGGTTGTTTTTGCTGTCACTGGACCCACCACAGCTGCACAATCTGGGGAAAACATGAATACAATCAGAACACTCAGAACCCCGCATGAGGCTGTTTATCCCTATGGCCTACGACCTCGACCCCATGTACGGGTTTACAACATATTTCCTTGAGCAGCCTCCATAAACACACTCACACTCATGCAACCATGACCGAGTGACCCAGTTGCAGCAGATCATAAGACATGTGGACTTGTTTTCAGGTCAAGAGATTACAATTGTTGCTTTATTACAAAACTATTTTGTATTGTATTGTGTAAGTGTCCTGTTAGGCACATTATTTCTGTATTCATTGTGTTTTTAAGGGTGCTTGGTGAAGAAGTCACAAGATGTTTGTGACAAGATGTTGTTTTGCACCCAACTGTGTTTCTTTTAACATTCCTGCGCATGCGCAGACAGTCATGCCATAACTTTCCTGTTTGGCTTCATTGTGTCCCGAAAATAGGTATCAAAAGTAAGTTGACGCCACAAAATGCCGTACATATTGGAACAGTGTGACACGCGAGCAAAGCTTTTCCGTTAAGGGCAGCAGTTCCCGTTGGATAAGAAAAAGCAACAAGATTAATTTTTATAGTGCAAAGCCATTGCTATCAATATTTAAGAAGACCTTCTGTTAGCTTGTCCTGATTCATGCTGACATATGGCTACATGAGGGGAAATTATTTAATTATTTATGACAAATGACGAGTGTGCACAGGTTCAGATTACTAGGACAAGCATTAAGTTCTCACATCCAGTCACGTACTGTGAAGAGTTTGGTATGTTCTCCTTGTGCCTGCAAGTATTGCTGTTACAGACCAAAAAAGTCCCAGTGAGATTGGCTATTCTTAATCGTTCTCTGTGTGGTGGCCGTCCAGTCTTTTCGGGGTAAGGTTCTCAACTAAAGTTCCCATAGAATCAGAAACACCAAGTTAAATAATTACTAACCAGTATGATTACAGTACTGTGTAAGTCTTAGAACACCATTAGATTTGTTGTTTTACCAATGGTATAATGACCACAACATAACAACATATATGCATGTATATATGTACCAACACAATAACATATTGTCAAAAACTGGACCCACAAATTTCAAACTTGGATTTGCCTCTTCATAAAACTCTTTTCCACTGGTCTTCTTTACAGTCTTGAGTTGAGTTAAGTTTTAGCCTATCATAACCTTAAATCAAGAGCTGAGTCCGAGTCCAGATTGAGTCCGAGTCAAAATCGAGACTGGGAGTGACCAAGATAGAGACCAGATAAATATTTTCTTCATAAAAGATTATACATATATATTATATGTAGAAGAATAAATACAAATGAATTCGCCTAAATAGTAAAAAACAGCCTAAACCTATAAAATACTTTTTATATTATAATCCATAAGAGGCTGACACATAGACATAGACCAAGACTTGATGGTCTTGAGACTGGACTGAAGTACTACAACATGCTGTGGTAGCCTGCCGGTTAAGGTACTGGACTCTGGACCTCATGGTTCAGGGTTCATATCCCACCTCTGCCAAGCTGCTACAGTTGGGTCCTTAAGCAAGGACCATTAATCCTTAATCCTTAACCCACAATTGCTTGAATTGTAAGACTGTATGAGGGTGATTACCAAATTCTGTAAATGTAAAATGATATCAAACAATAAAAAGAAAAGGAAAAGCATTACATTGATGTCATTTAGCAGACGCCCTTATCCAGAGCAACTTACAATGAATACAGTTTTACAATCCAAGCAATTGTGGGTTAAGGGCCTTGCTCAGGGACCCAACTGTGGGAAAAGTGGAATTTGAACCCTGGACCACCTGGTCCATAGTCCAGTACCTTAACCACTAGGCCACCACAGTCCCATTACAAGCCCATGTGGACAAAACAACCAGAACTCACAGGATTCAGACTAAACAGGTGTCTAACCATAAGTTATTCTAAAAATGCTTCAAAAGGCCTTAAACATTGGACTCTGGAGCAATGCAAAAACATTTGCCAAATGAAAAGATGTGTCCCTCTTATAGTGAATATAAACAATCTTGTTTATCCTACACTACATTATACAGCACTAAAGCAACAGAGGTGTTGAATCTGTTGTGTTAAACCACAAAGCTGTAGTGTATAACATCCACACTGTGATGCGGGTACCCCTTCGTAAGGTGGCCCCGCCTGCTCTGTCATCGCCTCAGAAGAAGCCCCACCCACACCCAGAGGGGCAGTGGGGAAGAGGAAGTCTATTTCTGAAGCAGCCGGAGGACTTCCTGTCTGACATTCCTGACCTGGGCTGAGTTCCTGCTGTGGCAAAGCTGTTTCAGGAACAAACAAGTTCTCTCTCCATCTCTTAGTGACTCTCTCACACACACAAACAAAGTTCTGTTTAGTTGAACTCAGTAGGAATTGGGCGCATATGGCAGGTCTGGACATTGACACATTAAGTCTCATAATGTGGATTAGCAACAGTAAGATGCATTACCCATAGACAGTATATCACAAAAGTAAGTAAACCCCTGACATTTGTAAATATTTAATTATATTGTTTCATGGCACAAGACAAAAGATATGACACTGTTGATACAATGCACAAGTAGTCCATTTAAAAGTGTTCTATCTTTTGCGTGCTGGCGGCTTAGACATTAATGGCTGTGTGTGTCGATATTTTGAGGGCACAGCAAATTTACGCTGTTATATAAGCTGTAGACGGACTGCTTTACGTTGCATCAAAGCGTTATATCTTCAGTGTTGTCTCATGAAAATATATAATAAAACAGTTACAAAAATGTGAGGGGTGCACTTACTTTTGTTAAATACTGCACTCTGTCTAGTAGATACAGTGTAGATACAAACAACACATGAAACAATCTTGACTTTTAAGTAAGTAAGGATCCTTCCACAGTCCAAAGACATGCGTGTTAGGGTTATGGGTGTCTCTAAAGTCGCCCTTTATTGTGTGACTCTGTGTGTGTGTGTGTGTGTGTGTGTGTGTGCCCTGCACCTTCGAAGCTCTTCAAAAACTTTTCATGGAACTGGACACAAAAAGACTATCAGTAAAAGTGCAAGCACTCAAAACAAAACTTTTCTGTGAGTTGTGATTGGACACCTGCTGTGATGGGACACTTTTTGGGATGTTCTTGGAGATGCCCTAGTTGAGTTATTCTTTGTCATAGTGCACTCTTGTTTGCCATAATTTTTGTCCTCTCTTTAATTGAAAACATCAAGTCCAATGGTCAGCTCATCATTTGTTAAAACGTTAAAAAGCAGTGCCATATTTTGGTCATATTTAGCATGAACATTTTTAGCAGTTTGTGCTGCAGTAGCTCTTATGTTGTATACTTGTGCATCTTTATATTGTGAGCATTGTTTATTCATAACCTTTTAATTGGTTATTTGAGAAATACAAGTTTGACACGCAACTCCTGTCTTTCATGTTTCTTTTGAGGCTCTTAATGTAACAAAAATAAATCACATCAACACAATTTACTGCATCAATTTTAGCACTATAACTTGGACTAACATAACTTGCATATGTCAAATCAACACATT
>JAVSBV010054855.1:0-10781 GCA_033117975.1 Parotocinclus spilosoma
GGGCATGTTCGTTTAATCGGACCAGCCGGTTATTAGGACCAAAACGATCACGTCCTGATGTGGTCCCATTAACCGGAATCGACTGTATATGATTATGAGATATATATTTTCATTATTTCTTATTGTAAAGTAATTGTACTGTGTGGTTGCTGCAACCTTAGTACTTCAGTTGATGACTCTGTAATATCAAAGGACATTTAGATTGGCCTTCCTGTCTGCAAATTATTGGATAGAAACATTAAAAGTTCTACGTTATAGCAGGAATTTACATCATGGCAGTTGAAACATACTTATTTCAATATCTGAAAACCTACACACTTACTAACTTAACAGAGAATGATAATTGTTTATCTTGATCATAGTTTACATTTTACAGTGATGAAAATCATATCCCATTATTAAAACACCCGGTACTTTCTTCCTTGATTGTGTTAACCCTGAAGCTACGCATTATGCACACTATTCATACCACACACATGTGGACACCAGACAACGCAAACAATCACAAATCACAAAAGACTATGATATGTCTATGAAAGAGAACACAGCACTGTTAATGTAGTATAACATACAAGAAATACCTTGATGCGTTCAGAGCCAAAAACATTTTATATGTGTGTAAGAAATACCACTGTTGTTACTAGTGTGTGCATGGGTGCTACCTTATATCAATCTTTCCTCTCTACCGTCTCTTACACATCTGGTTTGGGTCACAAAGGACTGAGGAGGTGTTGAGAGAGAGTAAAAGTGTTATGCACTAGACATTTTCCTTTCTGGCATGATGGTACATGATTTTTTATGCATTTCAGTGCTCTTGCAAGTTTATATAGTGTCTTTGTTTTAGTTCCACACATCTGTGTAAACAAATAATGTTTTTTAAAATATGACAGCATGGGTTATTGGCTCTTTGACCTTACCTTGGATCTACGATAGTCCAGCACTTTGGGCCTTCTGACTAACTGTAGTGATTTGGCTCTATTTACCGTCCATTGTTATTATATGTTGGCCATTTTGATCCACAAATTAAATTGTACCAACACTATGCTTACTTGTACTGTGCCAGAGCACGATTGTTCTTGGGCTTGCTTGGGCATGATACAAGGCAGCCAGGCAAGATTGCTCCAGACTGGTGAGAAGGTCCCAGTACCAGTACCCTTTGATAACATAATTTCCTTTGTCTAATCTCCAAATGTTTACTAGATAAAAGCAGTTAAAATACAGAATGCTAGATTGATTTGATCTCCAAATTCGATTGTATTAATCTAATTTGTTAATACAAACGTATCTATATGGTTAAATAAACCAAATAAACAGCCAATTACTAAATTTGACTCCATGACTAGAAATAGGATCGCACACTAGAGCAAGCTGTTAGCATGGCTGCCACCCAGTTCTGGAGATCTTAGGTTTCCATCTGAACTGTCTTGTATCAACTGAGTTTACATGTCCTACCTGTGTCCATGGGGGTTTACTCCGGGTACTTTCAAAGAGAGGCGCTAGGTCAGTTAGATGCTCTAAATGTTGCTCAGTCCAAGTGTGTCTGACATGGGTTGTCAAGTTTTTACTTGGCCAGATCTCATTCTTATTAGGCATTAACTACAAGAGCGTGGGAGTGGCCTAGTGGTTAAAGTATTGGCCTATGGACCAGAGCGTATATGGTTCAAATCGCGCCGTTGTTGCTGGGATTGTAAGACTATTGGCTTACTCGAAATTCGAAATTTAGAGTATGGGTTGTGCTGAATGTGTATTTATGTGTATTATCAGATTCCCATTGTAAACCATTTCCATTTGAAGCCATACAAACAAACAGAAAGGACAATAGCTTATTATTGTGGAGTGCGTAAAACAAAGATTGAAATAATCTGGAGCACAGAACTAGAGATTGTGACTTTGGGTCCAAGGTAAAAGCAAAAACCTAAACTTAACCAGACTAGTAGCATGTTTCATCTGTTTCTTAGTAGGCACATTGTTATAAACAAACTACTTTTTAGATATCATTTCAGAATCCAGGAGCCTTATAGAAAGTGGGTTTGGCTCTCCTAGCCTGCCATTAATCTGTCTCATAAAATGCCAGGAAAATAGATAAACAAACAACTGGTTTGTGGTTGTAGTAACATGTGTACCTACCGAGCACTTAATGACGCTCATTCACGGAGCCCTAAGCTTTTCTCAGACTTTAATGCATTGCTGTTGTTGTTTATAACATCGTCTCATTGCCATGTGTTTCCCATCTCAGTGCTGCTGACCAAGCTTTGTTTTTGTTTTGTTTTTTTCTTTATAGGTCTTTTATAAGCTGTTTATTCAACCTTTTATATGAGAGGTTGCTCATTTGTCTCAGGATTCTAAAACTGAAGTTTGCGGTTGGAGTAAAATAGATATGATTGCTAATTTCACACAACGTACTGTACAGATGTCTCAAGATCATTTGTTATCGATGCCTAGCTGAACATTTGAGTATGTGTGTCAGATCTGGCCCTTTGCTGGTTCAGCATTTTTCATGTCATGAGAGTGTACCCTTTAATCTGCTTTGCACTACAACAGAAACACCACCAAGACCGGAGGAAATCTGAAACTCAATCTGAAATGTAAGTTGACCTTTAAAGGGGTGAAATGACAAACACAGGCTATGAGACCCCAGGGCCTGGGACAATAGAAGAACACGCACTTCAAGAAACAATCATTTGGCAGGATATGGGCCAGAGTTGCTCAATTAATAGGGCAGTGGATTCCACCGCTGGGCTTGGTTCAGATCCCGCCTTTGGTGAGTTATGTCAATGTCAATCAGACTGCAGTTTGGGTCCACAAAGTGCAAGATGTGCCGTTTCCAAAGCCACCCTGATCTAAAGGCAGGAGTTTCTGTTTTATGTCTTTATCTAGGTTAGAGATTCCCCACTGAGACTCTGACAGTCTAATAATAACAACAACAATGATAATAATGCAGGTGGGTGCAATTTAAAGTCCATCCAATCAACGTCAGTTTGCTTTAAAGACAGAGGCCCTTACAATTATTATAAATTAGAATAATAAATAAATGAATATCTGTCTTTTATCTCCAGACATAATTTACCAGTCAGCTGCTCGCTTGCTTGTTAGCTCATGTTAGTACTGGTTTTCTAACTGTGTTGATGTGTTAAAGGTTTACTTTTGGATGGCTTTATGCTACTTATCTCTTCTATTGTTATTAGTACTCCTTTGTTTACGCCCCCTTTCCCAACTACCTGTAGATTCTCTCTAATCCATAACTATATCAAGTTTCATAATGAAGTTCATTTTCAATTTTTTTCTGTTACTAATTTGAATTTGATTATTAGTCTGTTATTTATTTATTGACCTAATTTTGCTATAATTTAATAAACTTTTGGTATTTATTCAGTTAACATCTAGGCCACCCATGCAGGTCGGGTCCCCTGTTGAGTCTTGGTTCCTCCCAAGGTTTCTTCCTACCATTTTAGGGAGTTTTTTCTTTCCACTGTCGCCCTAGGCTTGCTCAACTTGGGATTGGCCTTTGAGACAATGCTACGTTGTAAAAAGCGCTATATAAATAAACTTGAATTGAATTGAACTGAATTGAATCCACTGATTCACATTCATTCGTTGCGTCTGTGTTTCATCTGGCTGATACATGATATGGCAAGTACCAGGTCCACCATATGATCCTCTGAGGTGTGACCACCATTGTTTGAAAGAGCTCAAAGTGAACAGGTCTTCAATCAAACGTAAGTCATCAGTCTTAAATGCTCTCACAACAGCCTCTCTGCAGTTCGTTTTGATTGTGTTAGAGAATGACTTCCTGTGTTGTTGCTCCCCAGGCACCAAATTGAAAGGCAGCTGTGTTGTGTCCAGATGTTTGGCTCAGCGTGATGCTGGGGGCCAACGTTTCAGGAGGCCTCTGTTCAGGATTGGCATTTCTGTAGGGGGGGTTGGGGGGACAGTTCAAGGGGCAGAGGTTGGGAGTAAACACACATGCATCTCCCCCTTATCTCTGGACGTGTTAATGATAACCGGCACCAGTGGGGCCATTCCCCTACCTAATGCACAGAGTAACAACCTCACTCCATCATCCATCAGGCCTGGCTCCAATCATAGGCTTTTGGGCCTACAGGGAAGCTGGGCTATGAGAAGCATGGCCGGCAGCCAAGTGGTTGTCTTTTCAATGTAGGATGGTGTCGTATTTGCAGCTGGATCACTATACACTCACACATTTATCAGTATTGTTGTTGCACAAATGTTCCAAAGTCTTGTTTTCCCACCCCAGCTGGATGAATTAACCTATTTGTTCTGGACAGCTGTTCGACTCGTTATTGTTTTTTGAACCCCTGCAGAGATGGCAATGTTGTTCAACATCATCCTGAAAGGATCCATCACGACATTTCCAATATGGCACTTTTTGTGTCTATTTTGTGTCTATTCTATTTATGCTTTTGTGTACAGTACTATATTTGTCTTGTTGGCTTACTTTGTATAATCAGTGTCAGTAATCAGAGCAGGACAGCTGTGTCCTATCAAAGTAGAGCGAGAGGAAAGGGTGGAGAGGGATGTGCTATGCATTCATAATCAAACATGATCTGAATTGAAGTTGGGGGGGCTGGTGTGTGTGTACGAAACCGATTCACACGAGTAAGGATAGTGTGTAACCCCAAAACTGCCAGTCCACCAGCAGGTATGGATAGAGATTCACTATTGTAGTGCTATTAGCTTCCAGAGGTCCAGTGATACCTCAGATCTCATTATTTATACATCCCAAAAGGCTTGTTTAGTACCCCGAATGTAAGTACTAAGAATTTTTCTGCATTACATGTGTTATTGGTGTTGTATTGTACAGGTGCTCGCTGATTTATTATTGGGGATATGTTCTGACAAATCAATAACGAGTTAAATGCGTCTTGAATCTGATGTTACCTGTGCTGTATCCTAGCTGAACCTATTACACATTAAAAGTAACACTTACATAACTTCCAAAGTTGGCCAGAATCATTAATGGCTAAGCTAGCTGCAGTTTGTGTTCTAAAGGAAGCAGAACAGTTCCTGTTTTCCATTTGGTTGGTTTTTATAATTAATATTCCCAGGACCATTGGAGGATCCATATTTGCACTAAGAAGTGTAAAACTGTAAGTGTAAAATAAAACAAAACACAATATTCAGTGTTTATCTTTACTAAGCAAGTGCTGTAGTGAATCGAAATCACTGTGTACTGAACCGTGAACCGTGAATTGAGTTGCACAACACAACTCATACAAATTAAAGAAAGTGGCTTCCAGTCAGGTCAGACTCGAAGTTACAAAATCGGAGGTGCCACTGCAACTGTGCCATTTTTGTGGCTCACCTTCACACCAGTTGAAGCGCGTTAATTTTTTCTAATTGGCGCTTTGTTAGTCACCTG
Organism: Parotocinclus spilosoma; assembly: GCA_033117975.1. Lineage (NCBI taxonomy): Eukaryota > Metazoa > Chordata > Actinopteri > Siluriformes > Loricariidae > Parotocinclus > Parotocinclus spilosoma. Next base: position 5,381 of record JAVSBV010054855.1, read on the forward strand.
ACTAGAACTGCCCAAATATAAAGCTAAAGTAACACACCTGTTTAAAGTGTAGTAAGATGGATATGTAATTTATTATACCAGGGGCAAGTTCAAGGCATTCAGTGGCAAATTCACATTGCAAAAGGCACAATAAAAATACAAATAATAATAAAAGAGGTTAAAAATAAATTGTAAAATTTAAAATTTAAAATTATATTTGATGATATATAACATTCCTTTATTGTTAGAATTTATATTTTAAATATAGCTTTATTAATTTTGTGATTTCTTTATGTAAAAGTTCATCAAATACATGTATATTTAGACGTTAACTATACCACAAGTTCTAAGCATGTGCAGATCGAGTCCCGCAAAAATCAGAGAAACAGCGAAAATCCACGATATATTTTTTCCATTCATATTTTTCAAAAACCTGTAATGCAAAGAGTCCGCGAAAGGTGAACCGCGAAGTGGCGAGGGAACAATGCATATCAGTACAGTAATTATAAGTGTCCACATGGTAACGTTGTAGCCCAGCAGATAGTGATGATGCTGCAAAACTCCAACGTGCTTGGAACCAAGGTTCAGTTTCTGCTCCCAGGTACTGTCTGAATGGGTTTCCTTTGGACACTCAGGTTCAGCTACAGATACATATACTAGTTATTCTTTAAAAACACCAATCATCTTCAGTCAGAGTCATAAATTACACCAAAACATCAAATCATGTGTCATTTATCATCAGTACCAACGTCTTCAATGCTTTCCTGAGAACCAGCCATTTCAGGCATTGCAAAAGCTTCTCCTGCTGGGCTGTGATGTAACTATTCAGGTCAGGCAGCGTAGGCTTCATGCACGCCAAGGGAGTCTTCATTGCCCACTCACTCACTCACTTACTCACTCACTCACTCACTCACTCATGAGAGAGAGAAAGAGAAATGTTCATTACATTATAATAGTTTCTAAACATGCATAATAGGATCCACATTTTGGTCAGAGAATCTCCAGATCAGATTTGATACAAGCCCACCCTCGTGCATGCAAATATCTGAACTGCTGTGCATGGAAGAATTGACAGGTCTTAGGAAAGTGCATGTAAATATGCTCTATGTAAATGTTAACTTTCCCTGCTGGGACATGCCTGATTAGTTTCGAATGGTGTATAATGCTGTATAGAGAACCACAGAGCAGAACACTTCACAAACACATCCTCTTCTCATATAGCCAGCTGTTTTGCCTCAGTTTGGCCATGCTAGTGTGTTTTTGGGGAGTGGGGGTTGCATGTTCCAAGTTGTTGAGAATCCTGGGTAATTGGTTCAGCATGCTTTAAGGAGGTCACATGGCCTGGCCTTGGAAGGTTTGGAAAGTGTAATACAATATCATTATTTGTCAGACCTCGTGGAGGTGTGAGCCACAGAACTTTCGTCTATGCGGGCACTCCCCGATTTATGATGTTGGTACGTTCCAACAAATCCATTATAAGCTGAATTTATCGTAAAACTGAGGAGTTTAATATATACTCTAAATATCGTAGCGTACCTTAAATACGGTATGCCGTGACCGGCTTTTCCTTGTTTTCATTTCTTGGGACTCATTACTTAAACCTGTTTAAAACAAACAAATTCAGCTACATCTGGGCAAAGTTATTAGCATACATCTTATTTTATAATAGAGTATTGCATGTATTGAATTCACTGAATAATGTTTTGAAGTAAAAACAAAGCGATGATTGCGGAACCATGGCTTTTCCTCACTACATTTCGTGCCGTAGACATGTGTCTTCAGCTAGTCTTCTCCACTATGACAGAGACCTAAAGCAAACATTAAATATAGGAACATCTCTGAAGACTAGTTTGTAACCAATGTACACAACATACAGAGCTACAGAGATAAGGAACACTTCATAAAAACAGTGGTGAAGTTTTTGTGTGTGTACCATTTAGTATTTGCAACCACACATGCACCCCAGCTCTGATCACCGTCCGTCCCCTTTCCTCCTCTCGTGATTCCTGGTGAGGGGATCCCTGTGTCAGGTGCTCCATCACTGTTATGTGAGACCATGTGCCGCTGACATAACTAAGGGACGCTCTTGTGAGTGTATATGTGTGAGGTGGAACGTTCCCATTTGAAATGACCTAGAGTGAAGACGTGTGTGTGTGTGTGTGTGTGTGTGTGTGTGTGGTACTGATAACAGGGGTGTGGGCCAAGGCCATCGTACACACAGATATATGCATTTGACAAAAACAAGTACCCTCACGTAGGTTATAGGCTAAAGTTAAAATGTTATACAGTTACTAACAACATTTAGAATCTGGAAAGATGTACAGAAGATGGGAAAAAATTGAAAATATCCCCTCTTAACATTAAAATAAAATAAACAACAAACTTTGAACATAAAACAGACAGAGATTTGTGAACTTGTTATGGGTTAATTCGTGAATAATTATTGTGCGTGCAAGGAATTTTCTAAAAAAAAAACAAAAACAACCCATTTAAATAAGATTTTGTGCTGTTCGTTTTTTAATTGTTATAATAAAATAAAATCCCCTTAATAAGCCTGTTAATCACTAAACGGATTACGTGATTAAAATTATACGTTACTCTGCCATTAATGATAAATGAAGAACAAATTATTGGGCTTCTTTAACATCATTATCAGCATCGGTGGCCATCTCAGCGACACACACAAGGTAAAATCAGCACAAGCTATATATACACACACAAGTCAATCGAAATTTTTAGAGACACCAATTAACCTAGCACACATGTCTACGGCACGTTGGAAGAGAACAGGAGTACCCGGAATAAACCCACGCAGACACGGGGAGGACATACAGACCACACACAGAAAGGACCCAGGCTGCTCCACCCTGGGATCGAACCCAGGACCTTTTTGCTGTGAGGCAGCGGTGCTTCCCTACTATTTGTATTAATTGCACCGACAAAACCTCTAGCTATGAATGATCATGTCCTTGTCTGCTGCATGACTGACTTTCTTGAAAATATTTGCGTATGTCCTTTACTCCTTGAGAAAAACTGAAAGATAGGTTGTGAATGGACTTGTTAAGGAAAGCGGCTGGGGCATTATGGGTAATGTAACGCCTGTAGTGAATTTGTGTGGGATGCTCTGTAGTTCTGCTCAGAGCCACTTTTGATGAGGTGAGGCACACAGTGGTGCTTAGAAATGTGTAAAGAATGACCTTTATTTCTGTGTGACCTAAAACTTCCTCTTGTATTCTTTCCTCTGGCTGTGCTCTTATCTGGCCCTGTCGACTCCACCTCTGCTATTATCTGGTAGACCAGAAGCAGCTTAATTAGCACTAAATGCTGACTAGGTTGCTGTTTCTGTCAGCAGCAATTCGCCTCTTCCTCGCTCCGTGACTCAGCTGAGATTCAAAGCAGTGAGCTGAGAGAAAAGCTTTGGGACTGCATGGATGCACTTCCAACTCACTGAGTGCATTGGCCTTGTTCAGTGCTTCAGCATTTATGTGGTTCACACAGCACAAACAACAGGGTATTAATCACTACAGAGCTTTAACAGAATTACATGCAGTTTGACATGATTAGCCTGTTAGAGGAGGAAAATACAAACACTCATGTGGATACTTGAAACTTTGTTCACATTGTATTTTGAGATCTTGTGGTAAAATAAAAAACATTTACTTTTCCTTCATCAGTCTACACTCGATGCCTAATAGCAAGCCCAAAAGTAAAAACTTAATAATAATAATTATAATAATAAGTTTCATTTATATAGCGCCTTTCTCAAACCTAAGGTCGCTTTACAGCAAGTATTAGCACACAAAAAAGAAAAAAATGAACACAATTTACACAACAAGATACACAGTTCAAGACAAGCAGGTACAACAAACATTAAATAGAAGTAATAAGAAATAGAAGACATTTAAATTCTTCAGTTGTTGATGCTGATGATGCTCAGTTGTTGACCTAATGGATAAAAGTTCTGCAAAACTTGCAAAAGTTCTGTTGAATTGCAAAGATTCTGCTTTCAATTTGTCATTTTGGTGTAGGATGATGGGGAAACAGTTTTTAGCGCAAGACTGCAACGTAACAAAAGACGAAAAAAGTAACGAAAAAAGTGAAAGTGTTTGAAGACTTTTTAAATGCATTGTATGGGAGTGCTGGTGTATTATTTAAAAAAAAAATCTTCTGAAAGTTATTGACTATTGTGATTGGCCAGTTATTTTGTCTCCTTTTATGCATATGTTGGATATAATTAGGACGATATTGAGACATGATTGTCAAGTTTTCATGAGTATTATAATAGGATTATATATTATTCTGTACAGCGATGACACTGTATGTCCAAACTATGTAGACTTCCCTTCCAAATGTTAGTGTGTTTTATTTTAGCCACACTCACTGTTACCACGTTCATCTACATACAGCCATGGGATCTCTCTAGACAAAAAGAGTGTCTGTCACTTCCATAGTTTTCCACCTTCTGATCCCCCTTAAAATCCATCTAAAAATGGTTTACTTAAGCCCGAGCTCTAACCCTAACGTCATCAGAGACCTTTGAGATGATCATCTGGTTAACTGCACACGCGTTTGACTTCAACTCAGAATGCATGGGGTTAAAGAACAATAAATATAGACCTTCAACATGGCCAACAAAGGTGAAATCTGCCCAGCAATATAATGTAGTGTTACGAAATATGCTGTCCAATATAAATTTCAGACGTCACTCTCCTTTCCCGTGTTGTCGGAATTGATTTTCTCTTCATTGTGTTTTCGTATACGGGCACAATAACACGCCTGGTTAAACTACTGTAGACCTATCACTCAGGCCGAGAGCGCCATAGATAATGTATGATGGCCTCCAACAGGCCTGGCACAAATAAAAGAAAGCACAATGGAGCACAATGGCCTTGAAGGGAACACATCACAATAACACAGTCAGCAAGGACAGCGCACTGGCACAGGCTATATTCTGTAGCAAGCAATTACATTAAATGAAGTCTGCCTCTGTGTCTAAACTCTATTTGAGCATTAACTTTAAATAATACGTTCCTAATTGAGTTAGTTGGCTTGTAAAGATGACGTTTTGTAAGCTAGAGGTTGCTCCTCAAAATGAGAGTATTACAAATTTGTATTTTGCACCACACATTTTGGACATCCCCTTTTATATATTTCAGCAGCACTCGCTCACAACGGCAGTAGAATGAATTGTACTGAATATGACACAACTGCCACGCGTTGATTTGATGTTTTTTGTTTGTCTGATATTTTTTTTTGCTCAATTCTGTTTTATGTTAAAGTCATAAATCTGTCTTTTCTGAAAGGATGTCAAAGTCAGGGTCAACAGGGTCACATTTACATTTACATTTACGGCGTTTAGCAGACGCCCTTATCCAGAGCGACTTACAGTTCAAACACTCTTATAATCCAGGGCCTTGCTCAG
>JAVSBV010054896.1:0-10780 GCA_033117975.1 Parotocinclus spilosoma
ACACTAGTCAGCGTCAGTTGGTGGAAATTACCGGCTTGGCAAAGACGACAATTGCGTGTTTCAATGAACAAAGTTCGCAAGTAACAGTAGTTCTTGTTTGTAAGTTCGCTATACCTGTAAATCACACAATAAAGGTTTAAAAAACATTTAATATGTTACATAACACGTCCCGACTTGTAACATAAGGTATGTTCGTTTAATCGGACCAGTCGGTTATTAGGACCAAAACGATCGTGTCCCGATGTGGTCCCATTAACCGGATTCGACTGTACTAATAAAATAACAATAATGAAAAACATAGAAGTGGGAGGTACTCAATCTGCTGATAAAGAAGACACATTTTTGTGCCCTTTGTCATAAAAGTGGGCAAAGCAGCCATTAGAAGATTTTTTTCCTCATTCCACAAACAAAGGATGCTTTGATATCCATTTTATTGCAAAGGTTAGTGGGGGTTTTTTGCATGCATTTTCCATACACAATTTGTTTTCTGATTTAGGGTTGTACTGTATTTGTTATCAATCTTTCTTTTAATATTTCTTCTATTACTCACTTTCTTATTCGCTTGATTGTGGACATCCTGGCTCGTGGGAGAGCTGGTACAGACTAAGGGCAGCACAGGGCACAAGGTAGGAACAACCCTAGATATGGCTCCAATCCATCATAGGGCGCTCACACACACGGCACTTTAGAGACACCAATTAGCCTAAAGCATGTCTTGGGACTGTGGGAGGAAACTGGAGTAATGAAACGGACGACATAAAAACTCCACACAGAAAGGTCTCAGACCCTGTTGGAGATTAAGCCCAGGACCTTCTCGCTATAAGGCAACAGTGCTACCCACCATGATACCGTGCCACCCCTAATATCTCTTCTGTCTGAAGTAAATATTATTTTCCTTCCATTTGTATTTGAACGTTATTTGAAGTGTTCTTTCTACTAAAGGAAATGGCAGAGACAAAACGAATTTAAAAAATAGAAATATGTAAAAGCTTTTCTGTTCTCATTTAAAACCACTCATTACTTGTCAGGGTTGCATCTATCAAAAGTTTTTACGTGTTGCCTCAGACTCCAAATTAAACAGACCTCAAGCCAATCAGGTGTCTGTATGCCTTGAAGTGATAAAGGATCTGCTGTCTTGGTGCCAGAGAGCACATTTTTATAGAGCCCATCAAGATAGAGTGTACATGTCATTTTGGCTGAAATGTTGGTCTAACACTACTGGATGATGATTTTATGGTCTGGATGTTGTAATGATGAGGTCAGAGTTCTATACTTTCATGCTACTTAAAAGCTCAGGTGCTGGAATGTGACTGATCATGGAACATTTGCAACAGATTTTCCTGAACCATTTATATTAACATTGAGTATTAAGTTAGAGTGGTTGAGAACCTGGACTGCAGAGGACTGTAACTTGTGTCTGTAAATCTATTGACACAAACATACAAAATTGATCATATCTCTGTAGAAGAACTAAAGTCACTGACATCAGATCTTATTCAGTTATATCTATCAATCAGCAGACTTGATTAATTTGAGCTATGCCTTCAGTAATGCAGGACACAGTATGTTCTTGGAGTGTGTCGCTTTAAACAATGGGATGCCGCTTACTGTTTTGTTGATTACCACAAAGCTTCAGTAGAAGTCTCAGCACACATTTTGGTCCTCATGCCAAAACAATCAACCAACCACAAACATAAGCATAAGCAGTTCTACTGGAACCAATGCAAGCTTCTTGGTGGGTTTGTTATGTATACTGTTAAGTAAGTATTGAGGAATATCCAAGATATTGCGGTTAAATGTTTAATCATTAAAAAACATGGACAACTTTGATAATTCAATCATGAACTCCATGAGTTCCAAGAATAATTGAGAAAAAAGTCTGCTACTGTTAAAAAAAACACATCCAGACAATGAGAACAGAGTCAAGCCTTTTACTTGAACATCTCAGTGAAATTAAACTACAGTATTTAAAACCTGTTCATTATGCCAAATTCACCATTTAATGCCAATATTATCAATGTATTTAATGGCTGAGGTCTTACAAACTAAAATAGCAAATAAAGATACGTCTTTATGACAAAAAAGTAGTACGAATGAACACTAATGACACCTGCTGACAGAAAAGAGAATTGCCATATTGACTACTCCTAATATGTATTTCTATTAGCATGATGTACTGTCTAATTAAATGTGAAATTATTAGACTTGCTCGTTTATTTATTGTAGAAAATTATTCAGTACTGCAGATCTGCGAGTGGTAAAAGTAAACCTCTAGGCTCAGCATTGGGCATTTACAGTTAATAAAAGATCATTTGAAATCTGATCTTGACATCACATTTGTAGTCATGTAACAAATAAGTACCTCAGAAAAATAGAAAAGGTTACATCATCATCTCAAAAGAAATGGCATCATGAATTTCAAGTCTCCTGTTACTCTCCCCAGGACTTGTCAACTAACTACAAGAAATATGTACAAACAAAAACAATCCCAAAGGAACCCAAGGTAATTTCTAAGCACCTGAAGGCCGCTTCCACATTGGCTAATGATAATATTTAAGAGTTCACCATACTGGGAGAATACTGAACAACAATTATGTGCATTGAAATTAAACCAAATTTGAACTTTTTGGTTTAAATGAGAAGCATTATGCCTGAAAAAGGAAAACAATTCAATGCAATAAAGCATTCCTGTGAAACATGGTGATGGTAGTATCACGATTTGGACTCCTTGTGCTGAATCTGGGCCAGGACAACTTGTCACCGTTAATGAAATTCTAAATGAATTCTTACGTCATTCATTTATTGTCTTATCATGCTTGATCCTAGTCAGGGTTGCTGGAAAACCGGTGCCTCGCCAATATCACTCAATATCAACAATCCATCGTAGGACACGACATAGCTAAAGTTTAGTTATATCAGATATTACAATTTAAGGTTCATATACTATACTTATATTTTGCTTAGCTGGGTTTAACTACTTTTAGGATTAATGTCAAAATCTGATGATGTCTAGACAATTCTAAAAGTCTCAAAAACATTCAGGCACCACTGTCTCAGATTCATTACTTTGTATATCCATTCTCCTCAAACATTATTCTGACATACAAGCACCTTGGTGAAGCTGGAACTAGATAAGTTGTAATATTTCCAAGCTGTTATTCAGAGGGATCTGCAACAGTTTTGCAATATAAGCAATTAGGTCTTGCTCAAGAGTCCAATGGTGGCAGCTTGGTAATGCCACAGTTTGAACACTGGACCTGTCGGTCCATAGTCGAGTCATGCACCAGCACAGTTGCCAAGGAGTAGTGTGTGCCTTCTACACTCCATGCTTCACCCCTTAACAGCATATTTACACTAAATTTAAGTTATGGATTTATGTTAAGAACTACAATACAAAACACAGACAATCCTTCGTTTATACGAATGTGATGCTGTACAGAGTTTGAATGATAAACATTTCTAAACTCACAGACTTGGATTTTCATGGTTTAGGTCACTTAATGAGTCCTGTTGTGGAACCAGAAATGTTTGAATGGCAGTGTATTCATGTAGTTGTATGATGTAATTCCTTCCTTTCCATTTATAAAGCATTGTTAAATTTACTATTAGTCTCTTGTTTTAACTTTAACCATTAATTTAGCTGAGATCTAAATGCACTTAAAAGATTACAAAGTTGTTGTTGTTTTTTTTAATTCTGACTAAGAGCATACAGAATAAAAAAAGTCATTATCGCCCAATATCTTTCGCTTACAGAACCATCTGAAATTCGGGCAAACTACCTTTTTAGTGTGAGGTAAATTGAGTCATTCTGATTGGCTGTAGGTGCAGGAGGTAGTGCTGTGCAATCACTTGATGACAGTCAGCTGTTGCTGGGTGAGCCCTCCGGTTTGAGTCTGATGGTCCAGGAGTTGGTAGAGACGATGGTTCCACGCCGGTGGATCTGGCAGGTGTAGGTTCCCTCGTTGAATTCGTTAGCAACAATACGCAGGTGGTGATCTTTGATAGAGATGTAGCCAGGGATGGAGGTCAGCAGATGCTCTCCATCCTTATACCACCTGAAGAGAGGAACAGACCATGGGGAACTCTAAACTAGTGATGCCCTGCAAGGAACTAGTGCACTGTCCAAGGAATCTAGCATGTCACTATCCAGTGTCTATTTTTCCATACAGTAACAATGTCAGAGCAGGGTTATAATACTGTGAGTTTGCTTTACCTGACTTTCGGAGGCACACCAGTGTTTTTGGTGCCACAGCGGAAGCCCACCACTTTTCCTTGAGGCACAGTTTTGATCTTGACATTAGCAGGAGGAGGAGTGGGTGTCGACCCAGCATCTGGGGGCTCTGAGGTGCAACACGGCTCAAGGACTTTATACTTATATAAACCCATAAACATGTTTAACAACATTTGGTTTCTTTTATCATGACTAGGATCTTACCATAGCACAGGTTGCATCGCTGAGGGCAGTGTTTCTTCATGAAGCTCCGTCTCCTCTCGCAGAAGCCTAGCCGAGCCCATGGATCACACACACGCTTCTTATCCAAGCAGCCTCCAATAACAAGATAAAAACAAAGAACTGGCTCAGTGGTTTTAGTTGTAGTATTTCAGCCATGGTATTATTACTAGTCTGGCACCATACACTACTGCTGTGAACACTCGACCACATGCACACACACACACGCACAAACACACGCACCCAAACTAAACACATCAACCAAGTTAGAACAGTCTTTAGTTCAAACGTGAGCTAACTCTATCTCCTGCCTTGTAAACTTGAAACACTGATTGGCTGTTTGGTTGCCCAGCTTTTTTAACCATCAATCAACAATAAATCAGAAAAGAAAGTGATAAAAGGAGGGCAAAAGCAGCAAAATGCATAGCATTATAATAATACGCTTTTTCATTCAACCTTTATTTTACTAGGTAAAAGGTTTGAGAACCATATCTCATTTACAAACGTGACTTGGCTGAGAGGCCCCAAAAGAAATAGGTTCATTACACATGAAAACACATCGCTGCCATATCAGGCGCCGTAACAGTACATACAGAAAGCAGATAGCCTATTATTAAGCAAAAAATGGTAAGATTTAAATATGTAGTCTAATATACAGTGTATAACAAAAGTGAGTACACCCCTCATATTTCTGCAGATATTTAAGTACATCTTTTCATAGGACAAAACGGACAAAATGACACTTTGACACAATGAAAAGTAGTCTGTGTGCAGCTTATATAACAGTGTACATTTATTCTTACAGTGTAAATGTATTTCTACATGAAGATGGCCAAGGCTACAAGAAGATGGCCAACACCCTGAAACAGCTGAAGCACAGTGTTGTCTGATGGGACCAAGAATAATTTGTTTGCTTCAGATGGTCTCAAGTATGTGTGGTGGCAATCAGGTGAGGAGTACAAAGATAAGTGTGTCATGCCTACAGTCAAGCATGATGGTGGGAATGCCATGGTCTGGGGCTGCATGGTCTTGGGGAGTTGCATTTCACTGAGGGACACAAACTCCAATATGTACTGTGAAATATTAATGCAGAGCATGATCCCCCTCGCAGGGCAGTGTTCCAGCCTGATAATGACCCCAAACACACCTCTAAAACACTGCTTTATTTTAGAGGCTGAGGGTAAAGGTGATGGACTGGCGAAGCATGTCTCCAGACCTAAACCCAATAGAACATCTTTGGGGCATCTTCAAGCGAAAGGTGGAGGAGCGCAAAATCTCGAATATCCACCAGCTCCGTAATGTCGTCATGGAGGAGTGGAAAAGCATTCCAGCGGCAACCTATGAAGCTCTGGTAAACTCCATGCCCAGGAGAGTTAAGGCAGTGCTGGAAAATAATGGTGGCCACACAAAACTTTAACCAAGGGGTGTACTCACTTTTGTTGCCGGTGGTTTAGACATTAATGACTGTATATTGAGTTATTTTGAGGAAAGAATACATTTACACTGTTATATAAGCTGCACACAGACTACTTTTCTTTGTGTCAAAGTGTCATTTTGTTAGTGTTGACCTATGAAAAGATATACTTAAATATCTGCAGAAATGTGAAGGGTGTACTCACTTTTGTGATACACTGTAGTACTGTATACTGAAATATTATATCTTCCAACCATTTGCCAATTTGAATCTGTTTATGGCCACAATGTCTTGATTTAAAAGACACATTTTTAATTAATGTTATAATTTATTCATTTTTTTTTTCGTTTTATAAGGCCTCTACCAGTAAAGAGAACAAGCATTGATTGAATAGATGTTAACCACACATGACGCACTCTAGAGCAACATTGGCAGAGCCATGAGTGATGGATAACACCTTGTACATGTTTGTAGGGAAGGGATTTCCAGGGCAGGTTATGGATACCCCTGCAACCCTGACTACTATAAAGTGGTTGAGATGGAATGAAATAGCAAATATTGAAACAATTTACTCATAAATCCGTTTTTGTTTTTTTGGTTGTGTTCATGCTTTTGGTTTTTTGACATGCTCTTATATGTTACACTGCTCACAAAAAAGAGGATACTTCAAAATGAAATCTTCCATAATTAAAAGGCATTAACGCATCCAAAAAACAAAAACGTGAAGGATGGATTCAGAAATGTGATCCAAAGCACAGCTAAAAATATGAAAACCTTTGGGGATGAAAGTTAGGTGTTCACAGCAAGCAGTGGTTATTTTTCACCACTTTAAGTACTTCACTTGGGTAAGCTATCTGTGTAATATGATGAGATCTATATATTGTGCAATCTAAATCAATAAGAACTGAGTGTGGTGTTCACCATAGAGGTGCTGAATGCCCCAGATGTCGTCCTGAGCGATGTTGCGCTGGCCCGTGTAGGTGGCGTTGGGGTGCATCAGAGCACTGGGATCACGTGAATGCCAAAGTCCGAGAGCATGGCCGATCTCGTGTGCTGCTACCTGAACCAGATCATTCAGCCAAACACCTGAAAGTCAAAGTAAAACAAAGGGAATGTCAGAACCTGCAACTGAAGGGATGTTTCAGGAACCCCACACTGCAATGTGACTAATGGAACAAGGTTTATTTTGGTTCCGGGATCTTAACTGCTACAACTTTCAATGTTTGGAGGTGTTTTGGGATGTAGGCTGGAATTTATCGACTTGCTACCAATTAGTGTGGACAAAAGACACAAAATAAGAAGACACATACAAATGCTTTTGAACTTTCATGAATAATGCAGGTCCATTACAAGGTTGAGTTGGGCCACTGTTCTACAACCAGCCAGACATACATGTGTGATTCCTGACTCATTCCTGGGTCTCCACGGTGGTGGTTGTCTAGCGAATTAGCCTGCTGCACCACCCAGGCAGGCATTGTGTTTATTGTTAATAAGGAGGAACATTCCCTGTTTCTTTAACAATAACCTCAGCCAAGCTTTTAGTAATGTACTGTCACTCTTAACTTCGGGACAAGCTCTGGACCCAACCAGAATAAAGCCTTAATATCATATTTGGCAGCTCCAGTGGCAAGAGCCAGCTGCTGGTACCTGGAATCCTGTCCAGGGTGTACCTCTGTCTGCACCAGTGAATTCCAGACATTATGTGCAACCTTGACCACAATAAGCAAAGTGTAAAACTTGATTTTAAAATAAATTTAAAAGCACACCAAATGTAAAAATGTTTTAACCTTCTCAGTCCTATTAATGCCAAATGCAATCAGACTACAAAATCTGTTGTCAAAAACCTATTTTGCTTCATTAAAATACATTCAGGACTGAATAGGTTAAAGGTTTCATTTGCACAATCAACAAAGCATGTAATAAAGCCAGGAGAGCACTGAAAATATTTGCCATTTGTCTGAACGTCCATGTGGTAGGTAGAGGACAAAACAACCTCTTTGTGTAAAGCTTTGTGCTGATGAACACCTTAGAATCATTGAACAGAATTAAGAAATATAAAACGAATTATTAGTAAAACAGAAATAATCATCTCCCAAAGCATGTACCTTGTTTCCAGCTGAAGCGAGACTTGCCCAATATCCAGAATTCATGGTTGTCGAAGTGGATTTCCCCCCGGGGTGGCAGGAAAGCATGAGCCAGCTCTCCGTTCACGCCGTCGAAGCAGGGGTGCAGTGGAGACCACCAGCAGTCTGTGTGATTATACGTATAGAAACCTGCAGTAGAAACAAACTAAATCAAATTTGTTTCTGTTTCTGTACACTGGAGCATTGACTGAAATCAGCTTAACAATTATATAAGTAAAACTCCCTAAATGTTAAAAGAAAGAAACTTTGGGAAGACCAAATATGAAAAAGGTACCCATCCTCACTGAGCAGCTAGTTAAACTAACACTTAAACTGACACTGAGGCATGACGAGGCTAAAAAATGAAATATACATGAATCAGCAAAGACATGTTTTATATTTATGTTAAACCAAACCATAAGTCGAGTGTGTGAAGGCTAATGTAAAATTCACACGCTCACCTCAGCACCTCGTTATGCGTTACATTATGAATTAAAATAATAGAAGCCTAGATCCAACTGGAAATACAATATTAATCTTTGTATTTAGGTTTTCATTCTAACTAAGTAGAAGCTACACCTGATTCCACTTTCAAACATCCATCTTGAAACAGAAGATCAGAAGATCTCATTAATTCATTTATCAATAGCTGATAGAACCACATGGGCAAGGGATTGCATTACAATACTGAGTTACATTAACAAATGCCAGTTAAAACTTCACTTCACATAAAAAAAAAAAATATCCATATCCAATCAACGTCAACTTCTCTGCGTTTAGAGGCACCTAGGATGGACCATCACACAGAGGAAATGTGTATTTTGGTCAAAAGAATCAGTATTCTAGGACATTTTTGGACAAAATTAACACCGTGTGCTCTGGACCAAAGACAAAAAGGACCATTCCCACTCTTATGAGCAACAAGTCCAAGTTCTGCTATAGTATGGAGTTGTGTCAGTGCACTTGACAAAAATAATTTACACATTTGTGATGGCAGCATTAATGCAGAAAAGTACATTGAAATCTTGGAGTAATATATGCTACCTTTAAGACGTCATCTTTCACAGGGACATCCATGCATTTGCACACATTACAAAGGCATGGCCCTGGAAAAAAACTAGTATCCTTAACATTAAAGTATCCAGTTACTTTAAAGTGGTAAATACTTTACTGTCCCATCTTTAATGTATTGCAGGTCTGAAATTCAGGAATAGATGTTTATTAACAAATGAAATGTAGAAATATAGAAATATAATATCTCTCACACTGATCGTCTGGCCAATAACCGGAATCGTTTTTAGGGAGCTTGGGAAATCAGTCTCATATAACCCATTCTATGTCACATTTAGTCTACCCTTGTGCATTTGTGATGCTGATGGTGTTTTTTTGGTTGTGCGTACATGATTTATTTTGTGTGTTTATTTTATAAAAGTTCATAGTGTTTTTAATTATGTTGTAGCATTTATGCCCCGATTTAAAGCATTCAGTGGCTTACAACTGGGATGTATGATTGACCATCTTGGTTGGTGGATGCTGTTTAAAACTGTGATCATTGCTTGTAACCCTTGCACTAACTGGTAAAATCCTCTCATTAAGGTTGTAAAAGTACAATTTGATCAAAGTTTGCACTGATTGAAATACAGGGCCAGTCATGTTTAAAAAAGTCAGACTCGGCCAAGAAATGTGCAACCAGTATCTGTACACATTTAAATAAAAGTTAAAGTAAAAACATTGCTCTGTTCAAAACTTGCATTTTCCAACTCTTTCTGATTTAGGATTGTTAAAAGCGGTATATAAAGATTTGTGACTTGGAAAATTCTTGGTAACTTATAACTACATTAGGCTCAAAATTCTAGAAAGAAAAAGGGACACCACACAAGTCCTGGCTCATGTTTATCACTGTGCTTCTAACACTGCATGAAGCATGGTTGATCCAGTTTCACCTATGATGATGTCAGCCTTCTTGTCAGGGTCTGTGATTTCTGTAAAAGTCAAGGGAGAGACGTTGCTCCACTTGGTGAAGGCGATCCCGATGGCTTTACGAGTGTCGTCTTTATTCAGTGTATTGGGGAATTTTGTGATCCTGTAAGAGAAAGCAGGTCAATACACTCTAGGTATTTCCAAGTACAAAAGTTCAACAATTTCCCTGCAAGTATTTTTTTATATAGATTTTCCAATGTTTTAATTCCTTAGCCAAAACAGCCACTCTGATTAAGCAGCTGTGTAAGCCAGTATCTCACATGGATAGCAGAGCAGTATGGTATGTAAAACTGACCTATGTGAACCTCTCTGTTCATAAACAGGTACTGGTACGACTAAAAACTACTAAAAAGCTTAGATTTTTAGCTTACGTTTTTAGTCCAGGTGTAGTTTTTATACATGCAGGACCTGTAAATAGATTTTAGTTGTGAAATTGCCTTTTTTAACGTCGCTATCGGCATCAGTGGCCATCTCAGCAACACACACAAGCTATAAATATACATACATCCATACATAAATTTACACTTACACACACACACACAAAAGTTTATATTCATACACAAGTCCATCTCAAGATTATATATCTTATATCTATCTATCTATCTATCTATCTATCTATATATAAATAATACACACACACACACACAAAAGTTTATATTCATACACAAGTCCATCTCCAGATTACTTATATCTATCTATCTATCTATCTATATACATATATATATAAATAATACACACACACACACACACAAAAGTTTATATTCATACACAAGTCCATCTCAAGATTATATATCTTATATCTATCTATCTATC
>JAVSBV010054907.1:0-10780 GCA_033117975.1 Parotocinclus spilosoma
CCCACACACCCACACACCCACACACCCACACACCCACACACCCACACACCCACACCCACACACCCACACACCCACACACGCGCCAATTTGGAGTAATCATATAACAGAACACGCATGTCTTTGGGATGTGGAAGGAAACCGAAGTACCCAGAGTAAAGCCACGCAGACACAGGACGTGCAGACTCCACACAGAAAGGATCTAGTTCCCTCCACCCTGGGATTGAACCCGGGAGGCAGCGGTGCTACCCACCAAGCCTTTCTCTACAGGCCTAGATCAAATCTGCACTCTGATTCTATAACGGTTCTAAAACAAGTTCCTGCTCTTCCCGTTCAGTATCCAATATAATAGAATATCATCTTGCAAAGCGCTTTAATTTCAAAGGTGTCGTATAAGGTATAAAGGCAAATTCGTATTGAATGCATTTCAGTGGCTGGAAGTGGGATTAAACCTAAAAATGCCGCGAGGCCACGGTGTAAACAAACCCAGTACCGTATGGAAGAAATAAAATCTTGCAAACCCCTGCTTCCATCTGTCATTCACATCACTCAGGGCCTTTCTACACTTTGCTGAGCTATTATTCTTAACTACTACCTGCACCAGGGTACTTTTTATGGTCCTGAGCAGGAAACACATGGAATGAAACTCCAAACCTTCAAAATTCACCCAGTTTGTCCAACGCACGTGTTGCATTAAAGGAAAGACAAATCACAGAACTCTCACTTTGCTTCCTTCAAGTCATGGAACCATCAGTAGACACATCTATATCTGTGGTCCATCGTGACCATTTCTTGTTCATGTGGGTCACAACACCGGGGGCCATTTACCCACATCATTTTGTCTTTATAGGACATGGGTCAGGAGAGCTCATTGGTGTAGACACGTCGGATTTATTACATCACTGTTCACTTTTAGGAAGGACGAGCTTCAATAAAATGATGCATAAATCACAGCCACGGCGAGAATGAAAGCCGGGCTGAGGGTTAAATCTGCGTGCGATTAGAGGAGTGCACCGCAGACATGAGAGAAGCTGTAATTACGGTCCAGACCGCGGTGGACAGACTATCTGTCCCCCTTAACATGCCCATGCTGATAGCATATAGATCATATGCGTTTGGCTCCGTGGCGTAGGAAATGAAATGAGAAAGTATAGAATGTAAAATCCATTTTACCATCATGGAAAACGTAAAGGATAGAATCAGAATCACTCTACATGCTGCCTGCTCCACGTGTTATTGTAAAAGAGCCGCGGAAAGTAACAATTAAAATCTAACGATATTTAACGCTTTTACGCCAATCTGAACAAACTAGTGTTAAATACTTGGAAACTCCAAATAGGGAGCGTTTGGCAAATAATTCAGAGGAGTGAAAAAAGAAAAGGAGTGAACTTTCCAAGAATCAATCTCCTTCATTTAAATCCTGTGTAAGCGTGGAGCGCGAGCTAGACCAATTACACAGGCACATGCACAGGTCACATTTGTGAGCAATTAAGCAGCATTAAGGCAGAAAGCTGAGGATGGGATTTTAAATACCAGTGGCATTTCAAAGTGTCAGAGTGGGAATCAGACACATCTATTACAGCCAAACTCGGTGGAAGCAACATCCCATTTTCTATCAGCAGTGGCGGATTTCTTGGCCCCCGCCTAAAACTCGTCCTCCCCTTCTTTCATCCATCTCTCAGGCTATACCTCTTCCTTTAACTCACTCTTTTAACTTTGTTCTAAACATGCAGTCGCTCTCTGCAACCGGACAACCTGTTTAAAGAATATGATTTATGGACGCATATAAATCAGACTCATTTGACCCAACAATGTCTGCTCTAATCCATCCTGCTGAAAAATGTGCTCCTGTTTACTCAGAGAAAGAAAAAGAGACAGCTAGAGGCTGAGCAGGAGGAGGAAACTCTTTTCGTTCCTGATGAGGAATCGCACCCGTGTGAAACAGGCCTCGGGGGGAAAAAGTGTGCTCGTGGTTTGTGAAAACTTACGAGGGATGGTGAGACCGAAGTGTTGTGGGTCACATATTAACAGCTTCCTCTTCAGTTCATTTAAACCCACTCCTGAAGGACCTACACACAAACACAAAAAGGGATGGGTATGGTAATTTGAAAATGCAGACATCTCATTTATATTTTTGCTACGGTACAATATATATATATATATAATTGTATGTAAATGTACAATTATATACTCACTGCCACTTTATTAGGTACACCTTGTTTATACTCATTTGTACATTTCGTCAGGCCCTCTTACCATATAGAAGCACTTTGTAGTCCATCTGTTTCTCTGCATGCATTGTTTGTGCACTTTAGCCTGTATCCTAACACCCCCCCCCCCACGCTCTGCATAAGGATCTGCTAGTCTGAACACAGCCATAGCGTTAAACCAAAACTACTTAGTGCTCATTTAACAATCATGACATTACAGGACACAAAAAAGAAGGTGTTTTTCTTAAGCTGACCATACTAGACGACTTTGAAAAGATACAGAAAATAAGTTTTTAAAAGACAAAACGTTTGACACACAGCTACAGAGTTTTTGTTTCATAGTCACAGATTAAGGCTGGGGTTCTTGCATGGTTCTTTGAGATTCTCATCATGCCGTTGGACCAACCTTACACCTAATTGTTGAAATTATGAAATTTCGACACAAAGCAGACGCTCGGTTTTACTCAGATTTTGAGAATTCAATTCAATTTTATTTATATAGCGCCTTTTACAATGGAGCATTGTCTCAAAGCAGCTTCACCATATTACACTGTCCTAAAAGGCCAATCCCCAGTTGAGCAAGCCTAGGGCGGCAGTGGCAAGGAAAAACTTAACTTATCTTAAAATGGTAAGAAGAAACCTTGGGAGGACCAAGACCTCCATGGTGGCCTAGATGCTAACTAAATAAACACCAAAGTATATCAAACTACAGTATTAAGTATTCGTGACGAATTCGTGTGCAACTGCAAAACCACTGGAAAATTGTTTAGCATAGACTACAATGGATTCTGTGGCAATTTGTTTTTTAAGTTTGAAACCTAGTCAACAAATTAAACAAACAAAAATTTCAGGTTCATAGCTATTCTGCTATAGTTAGTGCTGCCGAAGTTTCATGCTGCACATGGGATTGTGATAGCCTAGTGGTTAAGGTACTGGACTATGGATCAGAAGGTCCAGGGTTCAAATCCCACCTCTGCCACAGTTTAGTAAGACTGTATTAATTGTACGTCACTCTGGATAAGGCCGTCTGCTAAATGACATAAATGTAGTGGCATCAGTGCTTGTTAATACACTCTGAGAGAAAAGAGAAAATGTAGTTACTAATGGGTTAGGAGCACAGAGTTGATATTTCAGTACAAGTTCCAGCAAAGATGTTCCTCCACCTTAGCATCACTCTACTGGTCTTCACCAACAGAAACCAGCTCCACCAGAGTGTAGGAACTCCCTCCATCATTCAGTCCTCAGGAGCCGATGTGCCTCCAATAACTTACCGCTGAGGATTCATCTAAAATCTTTTTTTTTTTCCTTTCTGCTTAGGTTTGCTCAATTTGAGATTGACCTTTTAAGATAACGTAATATTGTAAAGCTGCTTTTAAACAATGTACCACTGGAAAAAGCAATATAGAAATAAATTAGACTTTAAATTTGTCCAGATCGGCTTGAATTAGCAAAAGCAGAATTATCGTCAGATGCAGATTAATAATTATTTTAATTTCTAACCACATAATTGAGTTAAAATGCAGGTAACTTGAAAAGCCTGTCACTTTCCCGGACAGTGACATCACATTATACCACAGTGAGTTCGGACACTGTAATCTGATGGGCTTAGAGGGGTTTACAGAATACTGCGCAATAATGGCACTCTGACCGGAGCTCATATATTACTCTGGAAAATACATGTAACCTAGGAATGATGCCAGCCATAATAAAGCAGGAACATTAGAATGATACAAGTAAAATACTTCTGAAATGAATTACAATGCATGATAAAATACTATTTTAATAAATTTGTCTGCTTTGAAAAGGTTTTGATTTAAGTTAGGAAAATTAAGCCGTTAACAGCGACCCTGACATGCATTTAAAAGAGCTAGAAAGGAAGAGGAGGTTTAGTACATCATGGACACTTAAATGTATTTACTGCAGGGTTGTACTACAACATGAAATACTGAAAATACTCAAAATACTAAAATACTCCAAATGTCCAATATATACATGCAACTTAATCTGTTCATCACAGAAAAAAAAAACAAGCAATCAAGCGCCACCACCTTCTGCAGTACTCATCTGTAAATACTCATGTACTCATCTGTAAATACTACTGTACTCATCTGTAAATACTACTGTACTCATCTGTAAATACTACTATACTCATCTGTAAATACTACTATACTCATCTGTAAATACTACTGTACTCATCTGTAAATACTACTGTACTCCTCTGTAAATACTACTGTACTCTGTAAATAATACAGTACTGCACTTCTAGTTAGAAGCAAACTTCATTTCGTATTCGTACTCTGCACAATGACAATAAAGTTGAATTTAATCGAATCAAACGGTGGAGAGACACTAAGCGTAAAGAAACGATTTTGACCCAGACAACTACATCCACAGACAAAAGGGGTGGCGAGTAAAAGCACAATAACAGGGTAATGACATCTTTCAGTAAGTAGGTGAAATTCCTGACAGTTTTCCCAAGACCTTGAGCTGTGCCAGCTTTCACTTTAGTTCAACTGCCCTGCAGAGACCGGAGAGACGAGAGGCCTCCATTCACAGCTGCCTTTCTCATCACAACACCAGTGTAAGCCAGTGAGACAGACAGTGTGTGTGTGTGTGTTTGTGTGTGTGTGCGTGTGTGTGCGCGTGCGTGCGTGATGATGGAAGAGATGACGGAAGAACCAAACTGATCACGACTGCTCTACAGTTTCAGAAGAACAAAACATTTCTAGTTTTAATACAAAGTCTTTCATAATGCTGTTTCGTTCTCTGTTCATTTCATTCCTTTTACTAACCAGCCTCCTTTCTTTAGTAGAACAATCCCGTCCTCATTTCTAACATTTACCTTTTCCTCCCCCCTCATTCTTTCCTTTTCCCTATGCAAAATGGCATGGGCATAAAAGTACGGTATAAAAGAACAGGAATCATGTGCTAAATGGCCGAATGTAAGTGTAAAATGCATAATGTAAAATCTGTACAGATGAATCCCATATGGACCTTTCCAACTGTAATAAAGCAGAGAAAGTCGGGAGGGTGTCTGGTAATGAAAGAACATTCATCTTCTGGATGTAGGAGCTCAGATGTGTGTGTAAATGATTAACAAGTGTCTGTCTTTTTAAATGTGCAATGTATGCAATATAGGAAAAAGAACTGTAAGAAAACAACATGCAACCGCTCGCGCACTAGCACAGTGGTTTCCACAGACGTTAATCTGCTAATCCTCTCAAGCCCTGTCTGCTTGCTTTCAGCCACATTTTGGGAGCTCGTCTCGGGGATGACGGATGTTCGCTGCACCCCAGCCTTTCCCTCCTTCCCTCCCTCCTGTGGCACATTATGGAGAGCAGCAGCAGCAGCAGCAGCGCAGCGCGAACCGGCTCGCTGTACAATGCCATGAATCAGTTCCATAAAACCGAAGCTTAATTAATGAATTCATTAAAATGTTAATAAGAATGTTCTGCATCTGTACAAGGGGTCTGGTTCAAATCTGGCTTCCCTATAAGAAAAACAGAATTAATTTTAAACCCACACAACCAAAGACTATGGTTAATTTCCCCTTTATTTATAACAATGGTTTCTGTTTTGTGACTGGCTTAAGGTTTCCTGACTTTGTCCAGGCATTGCATAACACACACAATGAATGAGAACTGGTTTAATTGACGGTAAGCAATCTGTTCAAATCTGTAACATCTGTGGTGTTCTGGTCAGATGAAACCGACACAAAGTGAACGGGATTAAAGGGGAGTCCGGATTTTAGGGATAGAGCTGATGTGTCTGGTGGGAAAGCCATGAAATTAAAAGCAAGTGCAAAGCTTGTGATAATACTAATAACGAGTTGTTCAAAAAGGTATAAAAGAACAGTTGCTAATAAATGGTTTTATGAGAGTCCAGACACATTTGACACACAACAGGAGGATTAAGTAAACGGTATCTGATAGTTTTTTAATTTCTTAAAATGCCTCCACAGGTTTCCTCACTCTACTTTATTTCCATTTCCTTCTTTTATATTTTCCTACGGTGCCCGGTTAGTGCAAAGCTCTAACACACCAGCCCAACGCAGAGACCAGGGTTCTGTATAGAAAAAGGGCAGCCCGACAGCAACTCCTGCTCAGCCTGCTGACTGACTGCTGTCCCATCCAGGGCTACACCAGCACCCTACCAGCACCCTACATTCTCCACAAATAGGTGCTGGAGCCCTACACAAGCCTGACCAGAAAGAGTAAAAAAAAAGTGTGTTTTTATGCAAGTATTATAACACTACATACTTTCTCTCTTTTACATAATTTAAAGTGATTCGTCGTGGCTGTGAGATATTAAAAGTACAAACAAGCATTTCATAAACAGTTTTGATCGTTTTACTTTTCTATTTACCATTACTTTACTTATTATCTGTACTTTTAATTTTTTCCTTAATTATTTCATCGTCCGTCTTTCCTTCCCTTTTCTTTAATTTCTTTAATTCCTCCCTTTCATTTCTCTGTGTCTTTAAGTTTAATATTACAATGTTACACTAATTGCAGTTGCATTTCTATTTTCTATCTTACCTGTATAGATAATGCAACATTAAAACTAAAATTAAAATTGAATTAAAGTTAAGTTAAGTTAAATTCCAGCCTTGCCTTGGGTAGTTCTGGCTCACTGCTTAAGCCTGAATATTAGGAATTCAAATCAGATCAGTGCCACTGCTGCCCTGCTAAACAAGATCTGTTTTCAGTCTAGCTCGTTTGGATGTCGCTCAAGAAAACGTTTACTAAACACTCTAAAGTTAAATCACTTAATTAAACCAAGTCGAAGTGGGAGATGCTAAATACAATCAATGGGTTTTTTAAAATAAGCAAGATAAAGCCTTTTGGGATTTCATCCAACTATACAGCAAGACAGTGGTAGATAACACCGGAGTATTTAAAGTCTGTCTGAAGTAGCTCGCTGAGAAAGCAGATAATGGCTGCTCTGGCATGTGCCATGCTAATAAACCTCACCTTGTGTACTGTTAAGTTGTTGTTTTTTATATTGTGGCATGTTTTTATTACTCTGAACGGAGGCTAACCTTTTCTACTATAAAATCAGCTTAATAAGTAAATGTCAGAGTTTTAGCCACGACTCTACCTCTGGCCAAGGACACCGTTGTATCGACAAGCACTGTTTGATATTGCGCTTTGTTTGTGTTTGTGTGTGTGTGTGTGTGTGTGGGTGTGTGTGTGTGTGGGTGTGTGTGTGTGTGAGTCTCTCTGTGCTGCAGGCTACATCAGCAGTAAAAGTGTCAGTGTTGATTAGTGCTCTCATTAGCAGAAGAGAGTTTTAATAGATGTGTAATAACTTCCAGACCGGTAGCATTTAGTCTGAGTGAGAGGGTAGGAGTTTGTGGTGCTGCCCCGCCTTTCAGCTCGAACCTCACCCGAGTCTGAACGTCTCAAATCATCAGATCAGATCATCAGATTAGGGTCTCTTCACCCATAGTGTCGAGGTAATGTGGAATCCAAAGTCTATAAACAAAACTATTTTCCCTTTATTTAAAAAAGAAAAAAAAGAAAAGAATAATTTCGCTAACAGGGAAAATCAAGTTCCTGCTCTTCTCATTCAGAATCCAATTAATGAAAAGGTTTTACTTTGAATAGTCAGAAGTTGACTATGACTGTTTGCATTTTCATCTGCTTTCTTCACTGTTAGTAAAGTTTAGGATCGGTTTTGTTTAAGGACAGATTGAAACATTACTCTTACGTTTTCACATTTATTAAAAAAAGTAGGAACAATGGAAGTTATTTATATTCATATGACTTTTTAATGATTCTGATTAAGTTTGATTGAAGACGAGAAACAGAAGAGAATCATCATCAGTTGCTTCCAATAGTCACAGTGCCTTAGTTTGACTAAGATAATAAAATAATAATACATTTAGGCTGTATAACATTTATTGTTAAGCTTATGATTAATATTATTAAATTGTGCATAAAGTCTGTAATTTGCAAAAGCAACTAATTATTTTTTTTTTCCATTTTCTTCATTTATTCCAAAAAACCTTTAGTCTCATCTCTTCTCGTCTCCACAATATCTGACTGAGCTGTTTTTTATAGTTGTTTTTAGTTTATTATAATCCACCTCGCCAGTTTCGATCAAGCGCTACAGGTCGCCTACAAGTTCCTAGAATAATTGAAGTTACAGCAGGAGATGCTTTTTTCCTACAAAGCCCCCAAATTATGGAATAGTCTTCCAGCAAATGTTCGCAACTCAGACACGGTCTCTATGTTTAAATCAAGTCTCAAGACTTATTTGTTTGGTCAAGCGTTCGGCCTGTAGTTCTGGTTCCAGTTTTACTCCTTCATATGTTAATGGCAACAAAGAGCATGTCTAATTCATTTCCTCTTTTTCGAGGTTCTCACTCCAATGGTGACCCTGCTATGAGAGATGATATCAGACAGAACGATCAGCCATGCCGACGACGCTCGCTCTCCCATCTCTACATAGACTTAATACATTTAAATGTTTAATTATATAATGTTAATTATGTTTATTGCCCAAAAGAGGATGGGTTTTCCTTCTCAGTCTGGTTCTTTAAGGTTTCTTCCTTTTAATCTCAGGGAGTTTTTCCTCGCCACTGTCCCCATTGGCTTGCTTATTAGGGAATTCAATTTGTGACACGAAAAGCTGCTTTGTGACAATGTCTATTGTAAAAAATACAAGTAAAATTGAATTGAATTGTCTCGATGTGTCCCAGTCGTGGTCCGGACTCTGACTCCACTCTACTGGTTCTGACTACAATGGTAGCATTAATGGAGTTCTATTGTATGTTTAAACACTGGATAAAACACTGTATGTACAGGGACAAAATAAATAAAAATATGAGTGCTCTTGCTTATTATGGATATATTAAGCACCGTCATGGTTCTCGCCGTTTTTCCTTGGTTCTCTGTTACCACTAACCTTTTTAGGACTCGTATTCAATTTCTGGAGGGACTTAACTAAACATATTTATGTTTGGTTTGTTACCGGGCCAGATGAATTTAATAAACGGCAACTAATGATTATTAATGCATTAATTTTGCAATCTTGATCAATTCTTAAAAATAACCACATCTGATCTGAGAGAGCTGTACCTGCATCATGTCCGAATTTTCACCACATCTTCTAAATCACGGTCCTAAACCTCAGACGTTACATCCTCTGCATTATTACCAGCACTAATAAGACTCATATGAAGGCCATTTAAATCGGCCTTGGTTCAAATCAAACATGCAGAACTAAGCAGATCATTTGCTATGTTAAATAATCAGGTTTCACACTATGGTGGTCTGTATATATGAATGTGTATCCCCCCCCGTTTTTCTTGGCCCTTTTACTAATATTTATCCAAATAAGATAAGATTTGATTTGTCAGGGGAAATTGTTTAAAATCAAGGCACTGACTATTGAT
Source organism: Parotocinclus spilosoma (assembly GCA_033117975.1). NCBI lineage: Eukaryota > Metazoa > Chordata > Actinopteri > Siluriformes > Loricariidae > Parotocinclus > Parotocinclus spilosoma. Next base: position 9,610 of record JAVSBV010054907.1, read on the forward strand.
CTTTCATGTCTGGGAATGCAAAGGGAATCACGATAAAGAAAGGTCTAAAGTTTATAACCCTGCTGCTAATGAGAGGTAAAAACTTATTGGGAAAGTGAGTGTTTAACATAAGAGGATATGAGTTAGAGGAACGGGTTTCAATCGAACTTAAAAACAGAAGAGAATAAGGAACACCTGGGCCAAGAAAAGCCCAGAGTCTGCATCATGTTTGGAGTGAAAGCCAGAGCAAAGAAAGAGAAAAAACAGAGGAGATGGATGGAGATAGAAAATGGGAAGTTATTTAACTAATGGATCTCGATTCAAAAATAATGTCTTCTAGAGGCTGCACAGCGACCAAATGAGCGGGTGAGAGAGACAAAAAGATGCATTCATCGCAATAAAAACAAGGCCGAGAAGCAGAGAAAGAGAAATAATAGAGAGACCAAAAAAAAAAAAAAAGAAAGAACGTGTGAGACAGGAAAAGTATTGAGCAGGAAAAGCTGAGGTTCATCTCATGGGATAGAAAAACAACCTGAAAAGAAAACAGAGCAAACACACAGCAGACTCTCAGGTTTGTCGGCAGTGACATTGTCCATGCCGCTGTCATGCAACTTAGGAAAGTGAACTGGAAATATTTGCATTCATTTGACCGCAGTTTCTAATTGCATGACTGGGGAATCATGAAAAGCAATCACGGAAAAACATGCATATACATAAAGATCGGTGATGAAACCCACACACGGCATTTCATTCACCAAACCAAGGTCTAGTGCATCTGATTTAACCCTGACCCCTAGCTAACTCTCCCAAACCCCCTCCCCCCTCGGATAAAGAAATGTCCAATGATATCATTTGTCAGTGTTGAAAGTTTTCTATGATGATAAATAGAAAAGTTAGTCTTGGAAACGAACCTTAGCATTTTTCTTGGAGGGACCTGAATGTAGGTTGTCATAATGAGATCAAATCAAACTGAAACTTTGCTTAACTAGGTGCTACCTGAACCATAGAATGGGTGACGAGAAAAAAAAAGAGCAAAGCATAATATAACATCAGAGCCCATTATCCAAACTCTAACCTGCTATCCAAGCCACTAACAACACTGTAAAAATCTTTCATATTATACAACAGTTAGTTCCGACCTCACAATCTGATTGGTTGAGAAGTGTTCTAACCGTGCTGATACAAGTGATAA
>JAVSBV010054918.1:0-24080 GCA_033117975.1 Parotocinclus spilosoma
ATGTTCTATTACGAATAAAATATTGACATTTGCCATCTCCACATCTTTGCATTCAGTTTTTATTCACAATTTGTTTAACGTCCCAACTTTTTTGGAATCTGCTTTGTAAGTTCACAGATAAAATTCAGTTGTTAGTGTTAGAACTGTATCAATACTGTAGTATGTGATGTAGAATCACATGTGTAATATCATCTGCAGACTTGTAGCCTGGGTGGAGAGGAGTTTTGAAGAAAGCAGAATAAGAGCACTGAACTTATGACTGAATAAATACAAACTGCAGATTACTGTAGTACGTGTTGCTGGTAAGATATGGGGGGGAATCACCATCTGAAGTGATTAGAGTAATGGTATGAGGATTGGAACTGGCACAGAAAAAGAGCTTGGACGTAAAACAGAATATATAGTTAAGGATGCACACAGAGATAATTAATGGAACACTTTTTTGCAAGTGTAGCATGAGCCTATGGCATCGCTAATTATAACACCATAGCTTAAAATGAAATATCTTTGCCTATTTTATGAAGATCCATTCGTGTTATAAATAGTTCATTCAGAAATCCAGGTACATTTAACATTTTTGTCTTTTTGCTTTTGTACGTTTATTTATTCATTTTCTACACCTACTTAATCAGAATAAGTGTGACCTATTCAGCCACACAAGGTGAGAGACAGAAAGAGTGCTGGTTCTCTGCATTCATAGAAACACATCAGAGGTACCAGATGACCTATCACATGTCTTTGCAATGTTGGAGGAAACAGGCTTACCTAGAAGAAACATTCACAGAATTTAAGAGAACATGTAAACTCCACAGAGACAGTGCCTTGGCCAGGACTCAAACCTAGATCTCAGGAAAGGTGAGTTAACATCAATAGCATTAACCACTGTGACACCATGTCACACTGTTTCAGTTGTGACAACACTATTGATCACATAATTGGAAGCTCGCAACTCAAAATTTCCCTTACATCATTTACAAATCCTGGATTATCAGTTGTCATCATGATTCTGTCTTAATGTCAGTCATTTTGTAAATAAATGTTACAAAATCTAAGATATTATTGCTGTTATTTATGCTTTATGTCCATTATCTTAAAAAGACACAAAAACAAATGAGACAAAGCTGGTATTACTACTATATAGAATGAACTATTTAGCTATGAACTGAAAAGGTAGCTAGTAAATGGCTATTCTATATTTCTCCAAAGTCACAATGTATCAGCACAGGGTCATCAGTGTGTTCTTTAAAGACAGGAAATGTGCAGTTTAGAAGCTACCTAACTGCAATCTAAAAATGTATTATGCAACAGCTATTTATTGAAGTAGAAGCAAAATAAAGGAAAATCACACAGTGCTGCTATCATAACTCTTTGTTGTCTGGTGTTGTGGTTATACCTTGCAGACCAGCAAACACTATGACAAATTACCCTGAGATACTAAAAGCTATCATTACTACTCTCAGACTCTGGAAAGTCTATGTGACTTATATTCAATTTTCTTACAGAAAAAACAGCCATATACAACAAACAAGTATGTGGACACCAATACTTGTGTGTGGTGTTTCTTAAGTGAGCAATAATATGGATCTGGTATCCCTTTGCTGCTGTTAGGCTGTTAGGCATTAGAAAACATGACTGAGGGGTGACTTTTATTTAGCCACTTTGTGTGTCTTCAATTAGTTGCTTGGTGTTTCCAAAAACATAAATTAAATGTCTTTTTTTAGCCATATGAGCAGTGGGTGAGTCTTTTTTCAGTTTGTGTAATCAGCATTCCAAGACATTCAACTCCTACCAAATAAGTATGAAGTACATAATTATCAAAAATAGTGTTGTATGGTGCAGCGGTCAGGATGATGGGCACCAGGAGCAGTCCAGTAGCTATATCTTCCTACATTGCTTCCTTCTGACCCTTTTCTCTATTGACAACAGACTGATCAATTATAGTCTACTGTACTTCCCCTTCTTTCAGTTTACCTTACTGTTGGTCTGCATGCCATTCTCTCTGTCAGTAGGTCCCTGTTCCTGTCTATTGTTAACGGTGCTTGGCACAACAGTAGCCCCTAATGCTCTGATGGTCCCTGCCTTGTCACTACTGCCTTCAGCCCCCTCATGACCAGCAAATCCTACTCTGCCCAGCTCCATTCCAGCATGCGCAAATTGTGCATGAGACTGTGTTCATGGATTATACAGCTCTCAAGGCCACTCTTTTCTTTACTTCTACAACCCCTGTAACTCCTACTTCATACGGGAGCTCAACATCTGTGGCTCTAGTGGCTCCTGATTCTGGATGCAGAAAATAGCACATTTATACAGAGAACCAGCGCTTCCCTAATATATATATATATCCCCTTTATCCCGTCTTCTTGTTGAGATTAATCTCACTCGGTCTGCTTTTCCATTCATGTAACTGGCTTCTGTTGCTCTGTAGCTCCTGTGTTACGGTTTGTCTGTTCCTGTTTTCTTCTGTCTTGTATTGTGTTCTTAGCTCCCTGTACCCTGTGTTTGTATTAGCATTCTCTGTTAGCCCCTGTCTGTTTATATTAGTCTATCAGTGAGCCTAAGTGTTTGTGTTGGCTTAGTCACATAGTTGCTCTCTGTTCACACCCAATACCTCATATTGTGTGTGTGTGTGTGTGTGTAGTCTCTGTATCCACAAGGCTGTCATGTGATAAATCAGTCATACTTTGTTCTCTTTCCTTATTCAAAGTGTGACAGCAGCATTCTTAACCGGGCTCCCAATAGACACCAAAGCATAACAAATATACCTTTACCATGATTTCACCTCCACCAAACAGTTACACAATGGATTCAGATATTCATAGTTCTTCTGGTATCTGCCAAACCCAGATTTGAACTCCAAACTGCCACAGGGTGAAATATGATTCAGAAAAAAAAAACATTTACACTGCTCTATTGTAACTTAAGCTTTTAAGCAATATTCTTAACAATAAAATAAACAATAAAAATGACTGTTATCGTATCAGTTGTACATTAATCTGAAATACAGTCTCTGTTCTATGCTGAAACATGTTTCAATAACTTCATCAAACCTAAGACACCCTAGACAGCCAGGACAATTATTTTACTGACAATAAAAATAACATCTTAGGGGAAAAGAAAATGAAGATCATAGAATGATGGCACATTTTACTGTAGGTGGAAGTGCTCCAACTGTTATACTAACTGTGATTGGATCTGGTAAGTTTGAGGTCATTTTCTCTCATTGTCACTAAGTTGACTTGATATTACCACCAGCTTGTAAGTCATGTGCTTATGTCGCAATATAACATTTCAACATCGTTCTCATAATGAAATTAAAATTACTCTCGCGTTATGACTTTGAGAGATGGCTTTATGATGTGTGCAACAAGGTATGTGAAGTAATCATGAATTCCTGAAATACATCTGATGAACTGACACAGTTTCAGACCATGTGGAGTCCCTACAACACCTTATGAGGTCACTGTTCCTGGTTTATAATCTCTTGCAATACTAAGGGATTTATTGTTGTTCAGCTTTTAATGTACTGAATTTCGACTGGACGGCTGAAAGCTAAGTTTCAGCATTACAAAGCTGAAACCAAGAGTGTTACATATATTTACCATTTACAGCATTTAGCACTGGTTATTTGTTGCCTACTTACATTTGTCATCAAGCAGAGTTCAGCAAGGTTAAGGAAGTAAAGTTGACCACAAATGTGTGGTCTGCATTTATTTTATTTCTAGCCCAGAATGTCTATTTTCATTAAAAAAAAAACCTTTGTAAATAAAGCCCTGTCTGCAGTCACAATGATAGATGGTTATTCTATCTGTAAAAGGACACATTCAGCTTTTACTCTTCGTTACAAATGGAAGCGTACTTGGAAAGCAATTCTATTTTGAATGACCTACAATGATGTGTCCTTGTAGAACAGGACTCAGGACAGATGCATAGGTGCTGTCTTTGTGTTCTCAAATATAAATTTAAAACATTTATTAAATATAGTCAAGCAAATGATTTGTCACTTTTACTGTATGGAAGATATAGTACACATATTCTTGAGCAATCAACTGGATTGTGTATTAGTTAACATGTTTCAGGTCATTTACAATTATTATAATTGACAAACATGCAAAGAAAACAAATGCATGGATAGCTTTACTTTTGAAAAAAAAACAGTTACAGTTAAAAAATAAATCATAGAATAAATAATTAAGTAATGTTATCTTGTTTCCTACCCAAACCATACTAGTTTTATCTATTAAGACTAGTGAATTAACTACAGGCATGTGCCATCTGACATCCACATTATGTCCTGTGGACGTTAAATAGTTACATTAGTAACTTAGTCATAGTATTATGTACATTCAATATCAGAGATATTGATGAACACATGAGTGGTCCCTAATACCAAAGCCAAAACTGTCATACCAAATGTCTTGCAAGAAGCAAAGATACACAATCAAGGACATTAAAAAGATTACAATCAGATTTGCAATTGAAAAATTGTTGTTCATAACAAGTAACTGACGATGGAATTTTACGATTGTAAAATTGTCTGGGGAACGCAGCTGCCGTATCATAGACGCAGACTTTAACAACCTACATCTAGAACAACTTACATTACACATTTTACACAGCACTGTGCATCCCTTATAGGCAAATTCTAAGAAACCAGGAGTGTGGACGACAGGCCATGTAGTGGTCACCCGTAGACTGCTGCTGACGAAGAAACCTCATCACTGGTTTTGGCAGACTTTTTTGGAGACGCTGATGTCCAAGATGCATGAGGTATGTCCTATGACTTTTGAATTACCCTGTGTCCTGTGACATTTAATTTACACACTATATGCAGTATGTGATATAAGGATTAGCACTCTAAAATGTTTTCACTGAATTCATCATCATACTTTCTCTTTCTGCATTTGTCCCCAAAGTTATAGAGAATGCTGATGATGCATGTATAATGTAATTAAATGAAGGGTGCAAACAGTCTGACCTCAAGGTGAACATTACCAAGCGTATCACCCTGCTCTCCACCTTTATGTACATGAGAGCAGTAGGGCAGATTTATTATTTTAATGGGATTTTAAAGGCTATGTTTACAAGATGCATGTTTCCACAGTAGTTTTTCCTCATCTTTCTGCTAGCACATCTTTTGAATTCATAACCCACTTCTTGACCCTTTTAATGTCAAACAATAAATAAAAGCACATATTCAGGTTCTTGGTAGACAAATGTTGGCATTGCACTAGGTCACATTGGAGAGCTTAGAGATTTTTAATATGGCACATTTACGTTTGGTAATTGTGAAGTAAAAACATATAAATTCACAAAGCAGGATCACCAAGTGCTGAGGCAAAATCATCCATGTCTGCCCTTGATAGGAGCACTCAATTCCAAGTCCCAAACTGCCTCTGAAAGCAACATCAAGCAAAGTTGTGTTGTCTGAAGCTTGCTGAATTGGAATTCTATTGCAAAACATCAAATGATAACATGTCTAATATCTAATATACACTGCTCACAAAAATAAGATAATATTTCATTATGAGATATTTCATTTTGAATTATCCAGTTATTTTTGTGAGAAATATACTATGCATAATCCCAAATACCGGTATGAGTGGTCAGAGGAGTTGAATGACACTTAAGTAAATATCTAATGGATGAATCTGGACTGGGCTTCAACTAGCTAAGTACTCTTTGGTAACCTGGAAAAGATGCAGTGGTGGGACAGAGTAATGGTTCTTTAATAATCTCTGGTTGTGGATTTGATTATGGTCTTGGAGGGCTAAATGGAATGGTGAAGGGAGTTTGAGCTTATTACTTTCAAAACATTAATCTGCTTTATGAACAGAGAAAACAATAAACTAAATGAAGCAAACATTTCATTAAAAATAAATGTTTGTTTAAGTGTATTTAGCCTGCTAAAATGTCTTCATTTTGTGCTCATATCAACTTGCTAATGAAGGTGTGCACACATTTAGCTTCTGCCACCTACACAGACAATAGAGCTATCGTCATACTCAACACACAACTCAATACACAATTACAAGTGCACAAGCTTAATATGATAGACCAGGTCTGTCAAATGAATGAAAATGCGAAATGGCAAAGGTCAGCTGTGTCACAAGAAAATGGAAAGCAGCAGTATGTGCCAGGGACATGTGTAGGGAGGCCGAGTATGTGAGGTTAGAGTGTTTATATTCTGATTGGTAATAAAATGATGGTTGTGCCAAGGGTTGTAAACAAATTAGAGACATGACTTATATTTTGTTATTACACCCTGTATTTGTAATCTTTGGTTTAAGTGATGTTTATACATTTAGGAAAGGGCCACTTAGTAAAACATGATGAGGAAGACAAGTTTCAGTACTTACTGTCATGTGCATAAGGAGACACGCATTTACCAAACCGTTATGGAAAACTTTGATCCTGATAACATGAAGCAGAAGTACAAAAAGGGGACATAAGTAGCCATTGAGTGGTGCAGCAGTCTAATTTAAAACAAATTAAAAAACAAAACCTCTCAGAGGCCCGATCTATACTCCATAAGTTGTGTAAAATTTGTTATCTTATTATGATTCACAATATTCCAAAGAGCATTTTGTTTAAATTTAGAGCAGGTATCTGTGAAGGAAAGTCCATGACAGTTATCATTCCTTGATCTTTACCCAACATACATAATCAGTAGTGCTGATTCAAAAGATCTTGGTAGAGCAGGTATTTAATAGTATTGAAATGACTAAAGAGCATTATGAGCTAAGGTGGTCTTTCTCTTTCTCTGTGGTTCTACCCTTATGATACAATATAATCAAGAACTGCTTAAGAGCATAATTTGCTGTATAGCTCAACATGATTAATTATACATTAATATACACTACATATAAAGACCAAACACAAGCATTGTGTGTAGACAGGTCTGTTACAAAGACGACAAACAATTAATTAAATAATCCAAGAGTATACATTTATATTCATGGCAGAACACAGTGTACACAGAGCAACATGAGAAAAAACTAAGTAGACAATGTTAAATGCTAAATAACAGAAGTGCTAGTAGAAGCATGACAGTACCAGACAATGTATACAAAAAACACAATGTACTATAAACAGACAATGGTAGCAAGACATGATCATGCTAATACAAACAGAAGCTACAGACAGAGCTAATCCAAACAGTGCTAATACTACACACAGTGCTAAAACTATTTGACAACGCCAATGGAACAAACAGTACTAATAGTAACAGACAGTGCTTTCATAAGAGTACAGATACAGACAATGGGAAGTGCTAACAAACAATGTTAAAAACAGACAGTGCTAGGACATGCAGACTGCGCTAATGTAACAAGAACGTTTACCAGTCCTGGAAACATTTACTCAAAAACAAGCAATTGCTAACATACAGGACCACAAGGAGCCCAAAGAAGGTCAAACAAAAAAGCACAAAACAGAGGGCTTGTATGTGATAGGCAATGTAATTGCCTAATGTGGAAGCCAAAAAGTGTCATAGAAGAACCATGCAAATGACAGTAAGGTTTCTATATATAATTTCGTTAAACATGGTATGTGCTTTTTGCATTAGTTATTGTATATACTTACAAAGTTTACACAGATTTAGAAGCATAGTACTTTTCAACTTAATTTACTAAAGTAAAATACATGGCCAGAATTGTACAGCCATCTTCTACTTAGTGATATCTGCTATTTTAGCCACAATAACCACAAACAGGATCATAATATGAAACGGAAATGCATCAGATCTCTATACATAAGCAGTTAGCACAGCATGGGCTTTACTGAACTCTTTAGTAACTGTTAATATGAAAGTTCATAGGTTACCACCTCCCTTGCAACTCAGTCTGTCAATTTGTCCTGTCCTCCTAAATCACAAAGAAATGATTTGCCAACTCTGATTAAACTGACTTCCATCATATCTTGACCAGTCAGCCAGCCTTGATTAATTGGAATTCCAACTATGTGTCATTGACCAATTAAGTGAATGCTTGAGCTTACAGTCATGTTCATACATTTGGTAGAAAGCCTTCTTGGGTGAGTGAAGGGTAGCATCAAATGATAACAAGCTTCAATGCTAATATCCATGTTTAAGATTAAACGTGTTCAAAAACACTGACTATTATATTATATTATATTATATTATATTACATTACATTACATTACATTACATTACATTACATTGACTATAACTACCAAATAACTCCTTCTTACTTGTTCTAAATCGAAAACATTTCACATTTCACCCAGAAATGCTTTAAAATAATAATAATAAAAAAAAATATATATATATAAATATATTTAAATATATTTCAAAATATATGTTTATAATTTTTATTATAACAAGTCGTTATACAAGTTGACAAGCAATTATACCTTTGCTTAAATTTAATAACTTATTACATAACTTATCTTCTAAGTGCATTAATATAAAACTGTGATTTGCCTTACTATATTTACACAATCAAAATTAAAACACGTGATACTTTGAAAATCAATATAATCTTGCTTAATAAATTGTGGATCAATTGTTTGTACGGCCAATATTCTTTTTTTATTCAGATTAGAACTATGTTGCATTTAGGTTATCAAACTGACAATGTAATGGCATACCTTTTAGGAAAAACCTATTGCGGATAGATCTTACTTGAAGTTACTTACTTGAAGTTTATTGTTTGGTGTGGAAGATCTCCCATGTGAACACTCAAGTTTAATGTGCAGGGCTTGTTCTATTTTGTTTCTTGTATGGCAACTGGGAGTCATGTTGCACAAAGGATGAATGTGATGAAAGTTTTATTAACGCCTTTGCCCATGGATCATCAGAAGTGCTTTTGAGAATGAAATTTGGTCCTGAAGCTTTAATGGCTCAAAGTGTATCAGAACAATATGCATTTTTTAGCTGTTTGTTAAAATATGGGGCATTTAGCAGACACCCTTATCCAGAGAGACTTACAACACATAAAGTCTTACATTTCAAGCAATGGTAGGTTAAGAGTCTTGCTTAAGGACCAACTGTGAGAGCTTGGCAGAGGTAGGATTTTAACCCAAGACCATCAGGTCCATAATACAGTACTTTAACTGCTAGGCTATCAGAGATGTTTCCTGCTTTGCTCTGCCAGACAATTACTACATCCCTACAGTTTTGTATATGTTGTTTGTAGATGAATGTGGTTGACATAAACTAAGCTACAAAAACATTCTTGTTCACTGACGCAATGCAAACAGCTTGCAATTCTTAAGTATTTACAGGCACAGGCGAGCAAGTATCCTGAATCATCCCTAGTCCATTACAAAGATGGGTAGGGGTTGCTGTTGCAGAAGTGTGGCTGTCCGGCTTCCCATTCCTCAGACACAGCCAATTGTGCCTATGCGACATCCAACACAGTTGGAAGGCTCTGGGATTTGATGCAAGATGTTTGTGTTTGTGTACTAGTACAAACTGCACAGACTGGCAGATGGTCAGTCACACAAAATCAGAAGATTGACAAAAGAGCAGTCTAAAAATATTCTGCAAAAGTCTAAACACATGACTTACAGAAATTATTAGATTTTCTGTTAATTTAGGTAAAACAACACTGAAAACAAAAAGATGTGAAAGAAAACAATGAAAAATGCAAACAGGTGAATTAAAAAGAGTGCTAATAAAAACAGAATTAGAATCAAGTGCAGGAACATGAAAGCCTGGTTTATTGGCGCAAGAAAACAAAGAAAGCAAGGCTGGAAAAGTGGCATGACATTGTTACTATTTTGTCAGGGATTGTATATACACTGTTTACAAAAATTAGGGAATATCTCATTATAGGATATTTCATTTGAAAATATCCCCTAATATTTGTGAGCAGTATACAGTGGGTACGGAAAGTATTCAGAGCCCTTTAAATTTCTCACTCTTTGTTTTATTACAGCCATTTGCTAAAATCAAACCAATCAATTGTCAATCAAAATGTATTCTTATTAATGTACACTCAGCATCCCATATTGACAGAAAAAAACAGACATGTAGATTTTTTTCGCAAATCTATTAAAAAATAAAAACTGAAATACCACATGGTCATAAGTATTCAGACTCTTTGCTCAGTATTTAGTAGAAGCACCCTTTTGAGCTAGTACAGCCATGAGTCTTCTTGGGAATGATGCAAGTTTTTTACATCTTGATTAGAGATCTGCCATTCTTCCTTGAAGATTCTCTCCAGTTCCGTCATGTTGGATGGTGTACGTTGGTAGACAGCCATTTTCAGGTCTCTCCAGAGATGTTCAATTGGGTTTAGACAAAGGCTCTGGCTGGGCCAGTCAAGAATGGTCACAGTTTTTCTGAAGCCACTCCTTTGTTATTTTAGCTGTGTGCTTATGGTCATTGTGTTATTGGAAGGTGAAACTTTGACCCAGTCTGAGGTCCTGAGCACTCTGGAAGAGGTTTTCTTTCAGGATATGTCTGTACTTGGCCGCATTCATTTGTCCCTCATTTGCAACCAGTCATTCTGTCCCTGCATCTGAAAAATACCATTATAGCATGATGCTGCCACCACCATGTTTCACTATTGGGATTGTATAGGGCAGGTGATGAGCAGTGCCTGGCTTTTTCCATACATACCACTTAGAATTAACGCCAACAAGTTCAATCTCCGTCTCATCAGATCAGAGATCAATCTTATTTCTTATAATCTGTGAGTTTTTCATGTGTTTTTTAGCAAACTTTATGCAGGCTTTCATATATTTTGCTTTGAGGAAAGGCTTCCATTGGACCACTTTGCCATAAAGCTCCGACTGGTGAAGGGCTGCAGTGATAGTTGACTTTGTGGAACTTTCTTCCTACTCTATCTCTTGGCCAGGTTTAGGAAGAGTTCTGGTCATCTCAAACATCTTACATTTGCGGATTATTAAGGCCACTGTGCTCTTAGAGATTTTCAGTGCTGCAGAATTTATTTGTAACCATGGCCAGATCTGTGCCTTGCCATAATTCTGTCTCTGAGCTCCTTGGGCAGTTCCTTCAACCTCATGATTCTCATTTGCATTGACATACACTGTGAGCTTTGTAGTCTTATATAGACAGGTGTGCATTTTATTAATCAAATCCAATCAGTTTAATTAAACACAGCTGGACTCCAATGAAGGAGTAGAACCATCAAGATGTTACGGGTGCATCCTGAGGATCTTGAGAGACAATCCCCAGGATTTTAATTCGGAGCCTAAGATGCAACATCCACAGACAGATTACCAACTTGGAGGACTAAAGGAAATTCATTAAACAAAGCAACTAAACACAGATATACTGGCCAGGAGAAACGGCAAAATAATTAAAACGTTCAGGAACCTCCATGTTAGGAGGTGCTGACAACCCACTGAAGGAAAAGACCCTGCCTGAGGGCTGCAGGGCCAGGAGGGATCCAGAGACCAAGTTGTTCTTAAATTGCTGAGCCCGTGTGCCCAACAGCGGCCAGGGAGCCGTGGTTCCAAAAATGTCTAAAAAGCCGTAATCTCTAAACAGCTAAGGCCAGGAGTCCAACAGCGGCTAGGGGGCCATGGTTCCAGAAATGGCTAACCAGCCGGAATCCCTAAACGGCTTATGAGCCAAATCTCAGAATGGCGTGCAAACCTGGACTGTGGTGGCCTAGCAGTTAAGGTATTGTACTCAGGACCAGAAGTCAAATCCCGCCTCTGCCAAGCTGCCACAGTTGGGTCCTTGAGCAAGACCCATAACCCACAATTGCTTGAATTGTAAGACTGTATCAGTCGCTCTGGATAACGGCGTCTGCTAAATGCTGGAAAGGTAAATGTAAATGTACAAACCGAATATGCGGATGACGTGCAAACCGAGTACCAGGCGGTATAAAAAACGGGGGTCGAAGTGGCATACAACAAATATAACGCGTAGCTGGCCAGAAACTTAAATGACGGGAATGAAAACAATGAGAAACAAAAAAGCAGGGTAACAAAACCACGAAAAACATAGAGCCGGCGAACACTGACATGAACAATCCACGCCTAATAAACTGAAGTGAATAGAATTAAGGGGGCGTGACCGTGACAAAAAAGAACCACCAATAGAGCGCAGCAGGGATAAAACAATGCTATGTGCAGCGCCGATGAAAACGCAAAGAAAACGCAAAGGAAGCAGGGAAAAATAAAAAAGGGCCTGGCACGAGCCCTAACACGAGTAGAATAAGAACAAATGGACAGCTTGGGAGTTATATATGACTAAATAAATAGTATACTTAAATAAAAAAATACTTATGACTTATTACTTATGATATTTCAGCTTTTCTTTTTTATTAAATTTACTAAAGATTTTACATGTCTGTTTTTTTTCTGTTAAGAGGGGATGCTGAGTGTACATTAATGAGAAATAAAATGATTTTTTTTTTATTTTAGCAAATAGCTGCAATGAAACAAAGTGATAAATTGGAGGTCTGAATACTTTCCGTACCCACTGTAACAAGCTGAAAGTGCAGGACAATTTGAAGTAAACATCTTGCAATTTCCCAGCCCCTCCCAAAGCATACCTAAAATAATTGATGCTGTTTTGAAGGCAAAGGGTGGTAACACCAAATATTTATTTATTTGAGATTTCTTGTTTGTTACTTGGCTTTGCTGAACAAAGCATTCTTACCTTGCAGTCTATGTGTATGCACTACGTATATACACATGGAGAAATAGCACACACACACACACACACACACACACACTGAAAACAGCTTCATCTGCAGTCTCGCTAGCATTTATTTTTGTATAAAAACAGCTTACTGATAGCCCTCTGATAATTCACAAACATGAAAGGGCATGTCACAGTGAATTTCGGTCATGTTACTTTTTATGAGACGTTGGCTCTTGTTGTGTATCTCCTTCCTGTGCATTGCCATTTATTAACGTGATAATTATCTGCGATGGTGATGTTGACCAATAAAAAGTGTGGTGATAATATGTTTTCTCCCCAATGGCAGTGTATGTTTTTTTTTTCTCTCAGACTGTAATGCTTGTGACGGTGCATGCAATTCCACAGAGTGACATACCTTTATATATTATTTTGTGTCCATTAAGATGCACGCCAACACTTTCTCTTAATCTGATGAAGTAATTAAACAATGTTTACTTTGGCTTAAATCACTAACTGTGTAATTCAAATTTTTCATTTATTAGGGTGGCAGTTCCCAAGAGAAAGGTGCTAGATTGAAATCAAATTGAAAAATGAATGGTCCAAAAAAATAAACCCAATGGTCCATGTATTCTGGTGTTAAGGTTTATACATTTTTTTTTATTTATTTATGGTGCAGTTTGAAAGTAACAATCCAATATATACTGCCAATATATAGGTTCAGTTTCCATTTTTTTTCTTTTTAAGACCGCAATGGGGTATTGCTAAAATAGTATCCTAGCATTACAACAACTGCTTCTGACTAAGTAAACAAAGAGCTCATAAAGATCAATGCATGTTTAATCATAGGCAGGCAGTATTGCTACCATTTCTGTAAACCATTGCTACTACAGTACTAAACCTTACCAGGATAATTGAATTTAGCTGTTATGGTTGTACATATTATATTGAATTTGAGATTGCTGGACATGTTTTCCAGTCCAGTAAAACATTAGTTTCCCCCTGGTTTGTAATTATCCGTCTTGTGGGTACTGTGGTGTTCATTTAGCTTTCTGAGCACCAATAAAGAATAACATGCTTTTGGAAGGCAGTGAATCATGGTTTGTTGTCATGCAAGAGTGTAGATATTGTGGTACCTGGGAAAACATATAAAATAACTTCATATATAAACATATAACACGTAGATCTACATGGCCTGGGCAGATAATATCTTGTCTCTTGTCTAACTTGTCTTTTCCAAGTCTTTCAACCAAAGTATAGAGTTAAGAGGGACTCTCCATTGTAAATACATAAAATGACTTGTACTTTAAAAAAATGAAATTACAGTAATACATTAAACATTACATGTACAGACATATCAGCAATGGAATCCTTTAAAATGGTGAAGTTTAATAAGTGATTTAAATAGTTCAGAGCATCTACTACTCTGACAGTAGCAGCAGAGAAGACCTATAACATATAATGACAAAAAAAAATTGCTGCGGGGCAATTTATGTTTACTAATGAGATAAAAAAATACATTTACAATGTGATTTCAAACAGGTGATGTCACCAAGTGATTATAATCATGAATTTGGTACAAAATCAGTGTCCGAAAAAGGAGTTGGAAAGAGGATCTCCAGTGCTTGACAAAAGTGTTGTGTGCACATCATTGAAATGCTTAAAACAATGTCTAAGAAAGAACTAAGAAAGACTGGAACAGATTTCCATATTTTAGCCCTAACTTTTTCTAATTTAAATTGTTTTACATTGTTTTACTGACAAAGCATGGACATCCGTGGAGAATGTGTAATATTGAAGAAATTAATGTTGCTCTTAAATGTCAATGTACTTTTATGGATTAATGCTTCCATTGCAGGACTAAAATTGACATTTGCCAAGGGCACTGACCCAAATCCATTTCACGAAAGACCATGACTTTTGGACATGTTGCTGATAATAGTCCTTTTCCCCTTTGGTCCAGAGCACATAATGTCCAATTTCTTTCTAAAAAAAAGACCTGGTATACTGATTCATCTGAACACAGAACATGTTTCCACTGTGTGGTGTTTTGTAGATAGAAGAAATTTTAGAAGAAAGTTAGAAGAAAGTTTTTCCTGGATGCTGTTTTTGTACTAAATCAAGATTCTAATCGCCATTGATATTACCTGTCTGGATGACTGGATGGAATATTCATTACCAGCTCTAAATTGCCACTGTCCCATCCTTTTTTAATGTATTGCAGTACTAAAATGCAGGAGTGGATGTTAATTAACAAATGAAATTAAGATGGCCAAACAATGTTTCAATATTCCAGGTTCATACTATTTGTTATTAAATAAAACCTATTTATTTACATACGATTTTGGATAGTCTCTTTAAATTTGAATATGTGGCTCCTGGCCTCGAATTTGGGAGTTGGAGCTGCCACTGACCTACCTGCCCTGGCCTTTGCCTGGCCTTTGACTCATGAAACTGTTATTGGGTGGGTGAGATGTACCAGATTTAAAAGTTCCACTGTCATAGGGATTTGTGATGATCTGGTGTACTGAGTTTCAGACATCAAGCCTCTCACATATGACCAGGTTTTTGAGGGTGGGAGAGGTTGGTCTTTAACATCTCATGAGAGCCCTCTTGACTGTGTTTTGCTTCAAAATTCAAATTTATTTATATTTAGATACTTTTTCTATATAGCATTGTCTCAAAGCAGCTTTACAATAATAAATTATATTAAAAGGCCAATCCCAAACTGAGCAAGTCTAGTTTGACAGTGGCAAGGAAAAACTCCCTGAACAAAGAAGGATGAAACCTTGGGAGGACAAAGAATCATAAAGGGACCCATCCTCCTTGGGTGACCTGAATATCTAATGCAGAATCAATGATGCACTAAGCTTAACATAAGGGCTAACACCAGAGAGAAATAATAGTAATGGGTATGTTCAGAACATGACCGTCATCTTGACAGCTGCCATATTGGATCAAGGGCAAGTTTTTTTCAATGGAAAGATGGTCATGTAGAATTTCAAAGAAGACCAAATTGTCTCCAAAAATGTATATCAGGATGGACAGGCCTAAAATTAGTCATTTTATTTATAAATTCTGCCCTCTGTTCCTTATCAAGAAAATAGTATGTGACTCTATTGTATTGCATATTTTCCATGGACCTTTCTACACCCATAGATAACAGTTTGGTCAGCTGAGGCATTGCACTATAAAACAATGAACTAACAAAACAATATTTAACTCGAATAGGAAAATGTTGAAGTTTATGTTAAACTGAAACAAGGAAATACTCTTAAGTTTTATTTGCAGCATTAGAAAATAACAAGAAAAATAGAAAGGGTCAAGTAATTTTACCAAGCAAATACCTTAAAATGTGTTGTCTGTCAAATGCTGTTTGTCTTTCAACTTCACACGATGGGACTGAGCTCCCAATAATAAATGACATTGTATATCTCAAAATACTGTAGCTGTCAATCAAAACATAATTCAGCCTTTCGACTGCTCTTCCAATTATAAGGCAGAAGCTCAGTGTCCAGGCCAGCCCATAGCTCCATATACCCCCAGAGACGCTGATCATCCACGGACGGGACAAAATCATGCCATTTATCCAATGACCATTGAGTTTTGAGGCATTAAAACTGTTCCATGCAGTCTCATTGGCATTAGTGGACATTTAGCTTCTGTGTGTAGCAAATACATTGACCATTGACCATTTCGAAAACAATTTCTTGAAATCTATGGCATTGACGCTATGGGAATGTATGAGAAGTTTAAAAAATCAAGTCAAGTCGATTTGTGATAAGTACCTGTTTCTGAGCTAAGATAAATGTGTTTTAAAGCATTTGTAGTCAATAAAATGTTAACACAACTGTACTTAATTGACCATTTAATTTTTTATATTTTAAGTTGAGCTTCCCATGCAATCACGGGTGCACAAGTTTTTTCTTTGCCTGATAAAACAATTCATTTTTTAAGGCATTTAAATGTTAATGCTGTAGACGAGTCTAAAATTCCCCCAGCTTAATAAAGTCTTCTCTTTTGATTCTCAAATCAGGCTAATCAGTGAATTAGCTTTCAGTGGAGATGCTTAAACTCACAGTGGGTGCTGATGATGAGAAGATTTGTCCTTGGGAAATACTTTTCTGCAAAATTCTGAGAGCTAATAGTATTCTTAGTGGGATGTTAGGAATTGCCCCTTCTCTTTTAATTCTTCTGAGTGACTCACTGTGGGTAATTTTTAGACAATTTTTAGACAATTCTTCTTATTATAGCAATAAGCCAATTAATTAAGCCAGCTTCATATTTATGATGTCTGATGATAAACTCCTTAGACACACAGCATTAGGTTAGAAAGTAGCACAACAACTGTAATTGAAAGGTTTGTTTATTTTATGCAGCCGATACAACAGAAAAGGATGACATTTTTTTTTACAAAGGTTGTTGACTATAGACTATAATTTATTGCATTCTATATAAATGAACGTGGTAAAAGCCAGGTAAAAGTACAACATGTTAATGTGATCCAATAAATTAGCTCAAGTAACTAAATGGTTAACTATTGTAAGTGCATTGCATCCATATTTGACCATTTGCCTTTTACTGTTTTTGAATGCTCACAGTATGCCGGTTTGTCTTGTGTCTTGTACTTTTGAACATCTTAAGACATGTTTGCAGGCAGAATAGGACACTATTACTCGGCACACTAAATCAATTGATATTCCCTATACCATGTTCTATGCTAGTTTAATGAGTTCATTTGCTTTGCTGGTGAATCTACTTTAAGCAAGTTATTATTGCCTTGGCAACAGCATGACTGATGTTCTTTACATATTTGCTGATACAATTAATACATTAAAAATCCCAGAAAGGAACAGGTTCTGGCAAAAGGTTTATGCCAATATAACAGATGCCTTTGGTAGTTGTAATGAATGCCTTTGCCTTGTTGGTCAACTCTGGACTTTTATATTATAAACCATATATCTATCAGCAATCTATCAGCTTTATTAATATTTGTAAATGTCCATTAACCCAAGGGAAGAAAAAGCAAGTTTGTTTTTGCGTCACCAATAACAAGGCAAAAGACAGAACTGAAAATGAACATTAATTAATTCATTGTCTTATGCTCAACCCTGGACAAGGTTGTGAGAAACACAGGGTGCAAGGCAGGAACAACCCTAGACTGAGCGTCAGAAATTGTCAGTTAACAGTTACCTAGAAAAACCTTATAGGTCCTAAAAAATCATAGCTAGGAGTTTAGGCTTAAGAGTGATTCAGTAGCGATCTAAGAGTACCTTTGAGAAAGGAGAACACAAACCCTCCTATCTCAATTAAAAGGTATGGTTGACAAAGTCGCTAGGTATGACACATTCTTTTAAAAATTGTGAATGGTTGTCACTCACTCACTGCCATACATACATACATGCAATCAATTAGGGAAATATAGCCTATTATAATCATTTGAAATGATAGGCATAAGATATTTCACACACACACACACACACACACACACACACACACACACACACACACACAGTGTATTTAAAGTTGTGATTTTTTTGGAGCTAAGTGAATTTATTGAATACTATATAAACTTTTAATTCCTGAAAAGAATCATTCCTGTTGTGTCTAATCTGTTTAATGGATGGGTTTGGGTCAATGTAGCTTTAATTTCGAGTATTACATCATCGTGCTGGGTAGGAGATGTGATCACATGTGATTCTTGAATTACACTTTTCAAATCCTTGAATTCTCCAAATTTTTCCTGGGTGCTGAAATCTGATCCAATGTTTTTGCCAGGCTACACGAGTAAAAAATGTCCATTTAATCAGCTCATGCCACATTCTTGCACGAATCTTTGTGCTGGCTCAGTAAATTACCTGAAAAAGCAACCTTCAAAGCCACCTTTTCCTCTAAGCAGCTGAAGAAAGTGTCAGCCACACACTGGATGATTCACATTGTGACTCATAATTACCAGCATGACATTTCCTTTTAATTAGGCTAGCAATGACTCCTTGCTACATCTTTTTTTGAAGCAAAGGTCATCCCAGGCAGAAGTCAAAGTCTTAGCTTGCTGCAGATGCAGACGCCAGGGAAATAACTGCTCTGAACAGCTGTAGTGCTTGTGTATGGTCCATCCAGCAGCTTCATGCATGTGGCCTGTATTGTAAAATTATTTACAAGCTATTTAACACTGGACCATCATTTTACATTTGTAAGCTCTCTTGTAACACTGAAAACTATCATTCTGTTTTATTCTGTAGCTGTGCAGATACAGACAAGGACATGTTAGATCTGCATATAAGAAACGTTTCTTAGCATTTTCCACTTGAAAACTAAAAGATTTACTCGTTAAGTTCAAAATTACACATAGTTAATAGTTAAAGTGTTATAGTTAAAAGTGATTTACTTAGTACACACATTTACTTAGATAAGTTTTAACAAGAACGAGATAACATACAGCCTTATTTTTATCTAGAGTGACTCACATCTAGACTAAACAATTTCAGATCATGATTGGCTCTTTAGAACAGCTGTTAGCACTGTCACTTCACAGCCCTATAGATCCCCAGTTCCCCTGGTTTGGGCCCCATCTGTATGGAGTCTGAAACTAGTGTCCCAGTGTGAGTGAGAAATTGTGTCTGGATTGGTGCCTTGTCTATGGTTGGTTCTTGCCTTGCACCCTTTGTTGGTGGATATACCCTGGATATTTAAGATCATGACTAGACAACCAGGTATGAAAATTACTGTATTGATTAATTTTTACGTCATGGGTATGGATACAGCACTCAACAGTTGCAACTTAGCAGATTCAAAAATTAGTCCACTGTTATTACATGTAGCCGAATCCAGCTTTAATTCACCTCTAAGTGAACTTCACGAGAAGGAAAGAAGTGATTT
This sequence comes from Parotocinclus spilosoma, assembly GCA_033117975.1. Lineage (NCBI taxonomy): Eukaryota > Metazoa > Chordata > Actinopteri > Siluriformes > Loricariidae > Parotocinclus > Parotocinclus spilosoma. The sequence continues at coordinate 19,463 of JAVSBV010054918.1, forward strand.
TTCCCTTCTCCTCTCCGATTTCTCTCTCTTCCATGCTCCTGGGACATTTATCTCCAAACGCCATAAGCCGTCATACTAGGGAAGCCATAAACAAGGTAAGACCCCCGTTTTGTTGACACGTGGACATCTGGCATCAAAAACTTTGACAAGGACCATCAATTGCTCTCGGACAAAGATCAGGGAGTTAACACTTCAAAGACCCCTACTTTGTTATCACTGCCTCTCCCCTTTCTCGTTGGAATGTACAGAGAGACATCTACTTGGAGCGATAAGAACACATTGTTAAAATTGTATTAACTTCTCTTCAGATATTAAGTTTTTTTTCCCTTTTTCCCACAGAAGAAATATACACACAAGAGAAGCTTTACAATGAGACCAAGCATGCCTACACTCGGGATAAGGAACCGGGATAAGGATAAAGAATTACGGGAATTGTCAAACCTCTGTTAATAAAATCCGTGTTAATTTGGTAAAGCTATGTTACTCTTGCTAACCTGACTATTACTTGTCGTATTATTTTCTATCATAATTATAGTCAATTTACATGTGACCATTAATGAATGTAACCTTATCTGTATTCTGTATATGTGTCACACCTAAAAATGTATTGTTCTCCTGAATTGTATTCTGGTCTGAAAGATAGTATAGAATGTATGTGTTATTTTGTGATTATCGAATGTGATTAGAATACTGAGATCGGTACGGGATTCTATATTTGTCAGGTATCCATTTAAATTGCACCAAAGAAACAAATTGATAAGTGAAATAATAGGATTTAAGGCTTATTAGTAACACAATGATGTGCCCGTATTTTAAATGGTAGTAACCTCTATCCAAATATTACATATATACTCCATGTTTAATACTAAGAGTTATTATTTTATGGTGGATATGAGGTAAAAGGAGATGTTAGAACTTTATCTTTTTTAGAGTCAGATAGAGTTAAAGGGAACTTCTCATTGGCTGAAACTAGACCCCCCCCCCTCAGGCTCTGCCCCCAAATGCTTGTCGTTCAAAACAGAGAGCGCGGAAAAGTTTCTTTAGTCAGATCCAACCTACCATCTATTGGAACTCAAAGGCTCCACAAGTCTGACTCGCTCTCTTCGTTTTTCTTTCATACTTTAAGTTTTTGTCGCTGTTATCTTATTTTCCATGCTTGTGTATTTCTCACCGCTGTTCTCCATTATCAAAGAGCCTACCAAGTCAACTATCGTTTCTGTATTTAAATATTTACTCAGATAACGCTGCGAATACTCGGACGGAAATCGTCTGCACCAAAGCGCCATGTTAAACACCCCAGTTGAGTGCACAAGGACGCCGCTTATAAAGTGAGCTGTCTGCGTCATTTCTGCGATCAGGTACAGCTCTTGCTCAATAAGTGGGTGTTCGAAGCTTTTAAGAATCTTTACTATGGTGTTTTGACCAAATTCCATGTTAAAATTCTCCCCTTTCTATCAAAATAAACTCTGATTTAATTTTTTGAATAGGTAACGTATCGCAACTATCTCATAATATCACTCTATTACTATAGTTAGACAAAGTTTATACATGTCTTGGTATTTTTCATTACTGATGTGAGTTTTGTTGTTTCGTTTATCTCAAATAAATTTGTACCTTTAAACCAACATTTGGTGCAAGCGTGACGTCATTATTCAGATCAGAGACTGACATTAACGTGAACTGATAATCTTAGGTGTGAGATTGTTTTAATATCTTAAAACTGGAAACCCTGATTCACCAGTTACCAAAAATAAAGGCATCAGGTGGTGCCCCATTTCATTAATAACGTATAACGTAGCTAAAGTATATGACTTCCATACGTGTCGACATTCCGCTACATTACTGACTTTAATGGTATAACCGGATATAAAATTAATTGGTCGAAATCCACTCTAATGCCTTTGACTGATGCTAGTAAATCGACTTCTGTTCCTTCTATCATTCCTGTTGGCTTTGAGCTAACATATTTGGGAATCAGGATTTCTCCTTCATTACACTCTATTGTTAAAAATTATTATGCTGCATTAATCAGTAAAGTCACCCAGGATCTACAGAGATGGAGTGCTCTGCAACTTTCGCTACAGGGAAGAATTTCGAAAGTTAAAATGAATATGCTCCTAAGAGTCTCCTTTTTGTTTGTCATGATCCCTTTATCACCTCATAATGTTTTTTTTGTTTTAAGAATTAGATTCCATAGTTTCAGCATTTGTTTGGAATAAGAAAAGACCAAGGATCAGACTCAAAACCCTATAAAGGAAGTTCAAAGATGGTGGGCTTGGGTTACCAAATTTTAAGTTTTATTTTTGGTCCTTTCAGCTTCGCTCAAATAACATTTGGACGAATGTGGACTCTAAAGTTGCCTGGCGAATTATAGAGGCTAAATCTGTACGCCCTTTTCGGTTGCAGGATTTATTGTTCACAGATATTACGAATAAGGATTTAAAACTTAGATTTAATGCAATAGTGACAAATTCTCTTTCTGTTTGGAGATATATTTGTACATTTTTGGGGGACCCCATTTCAATTTTCAGTAAAATCTCCAATATGGAACAACACTCTCTTACAAACGGGTGGTAAGCCCTTTGTGTCGAAGGCGAGGTCTGACCAAGGGATTCATACTTTAGGGGATATTTTTAATGATCAAGGTCTACGGTCTTTTCAGGATTTAAAAGAATCATATAATCTCCCTGGCCATTCTTATATTATATTTGCGGTTAATAAGCGCTAATCCATTAAGAGATCTTCTCAACATGAAGTCTAAAGGAGTGGTTTCTAATATTTACAATAGTTTAGTAGCTCATTCAACTCATAAGCTGCCAATTACTAACATTTGGGAAAGCCTCCCCACTATTAGCAAAAATTTTGTGCACCGCCTAATTCATTATAAAGTTATCCATAAAGCTTATTCCACCCCTTATACTTTATTTAAAGTAAGGTTATAGGTACTTTTGTGTATATGTTGTATGATTGTCAACCAGTTGCTAGGTTATAGAACTTGGTTATACATGTGGTGTCAATTTTAAATAAGAAACCCCTTGTAAAGCAACCTAATATATGCCTGCTGAATGATGACTATCTTCTTATTCTCACTTTAAGCCAGCGGAGAGTGTTGTATACAGCTTCAAAAGCTGCCATAAATTCCATCCTTAAATCATGGTTTGATGCAAGTATTTTGCTTGAAAGATTGTGCGCTCGACTGCTAGGATTAATAAAGCTAACTTTAGGACATTTAATGACTGGTCATGTATTTTTGACAGATTGTTGGCTTTAAAATTCTGAAATTGATTGTAACAAGGGGTTGTACTCTTGTGTGCATTTTTTTTTTTTTTTTTTTCCCCTCTCATTTAATTCTGCAAAACCTGGCTTTTGTACATAGTTCTTTGGCTGTTCACTGTGTACTGTTTTTGCTACTGAATAAATACAATTTTGATCACAAAAAATAATGAGAGAGGGAATTAGTATTTGGTACCATTGCCCTTAAATTTTATGACCTGGGTCAAATGTTTTGGATATCCCTCCACAAGCTGCTCACAATAGTAACTGAGCCATGTTTGTAGGGCGCCTTGCCCTCACATGCCTTCTCAGATTGAGATTAGGGCTGTGTGAATACCACTCCAAAACATTGACTTTTCATTAAGCAACTTCATAAGCAGATATGCAGTATGCTTTGGGTCATTGTCAAATTGGAAGAAGCATTTGCGCCCAAGCTTTAACTTTCTGGCTGATGTCAGCTTGCAAGCTTCCCTACTTTTTGCTCAAAATGTAACGATGGTCATTATGGGCAAATAGTTCAATGCTAGTTTTGTCAGACCACAGGATATGTCTTCAAATTAAGGTCTGTGTGCATTTGCAGACATTAATCTGACTATTTTATGTTTCTTTTGGAGCAATGGCTTCTTCCTGGCATAGTGGCCTTTCGGCCCATGTCACTGTGGATAATGACACTTCCCAGCTTTAGCCAGCACGAGGTTTTTTGCTTTTGTTCTTGGGTTTATATGCACATTTTAGACCAAAGCTCATTCATCTCTAGAATACAGAACCCGTGTCCTTTCTGCGTAGTATGATGGCTGGACGTTCCCATTTGGTTTGTACTTGGGTATATATGTTTGTACAGATGAACGAGGCACCTTCAGGCATCCGTAAATTGCACTAAAAAATGAACCAGTCTTGTGCAAATCCACAATTCGATTCCTGCTATCTTGGCTGATTTCTTTCAACTTTTCCATAACGTTACACAAAGAAGCAGCATGTTTCAGGTGTGCCTTAAAATGCATCCACAGGTGTGTCTCTAATTAACTCAGATGTTGCCAGAAACCTACCAGGAGCTTTAAAAAGGCATGGCAGCATCGTATGGGCTGTTCCAAACTGTTTAAAGGCATAGTAATCTTATTGTATTTAAACTGTTGAATTGAGAAAGTAATACAAATTGCCTTAAAAATTCCCCTCACATTATGCTGGCATTTAGTAAATAGAAATAATTTTGGTTATCCTAATTTACCTGTGAGAAATCCCGTTTCTCACTCTCCCTCTCCCTCGCGCTTGTTAAGCCCTGTGTACTAATCAGCGCAAGTTTCCTCTCTCACCAGGTGCGGCTTGTTACTTCCGGGTTCTATCTCTC
>JAVSBV010054929.1:0-10778 GCA_033117975.1 Parotocinclus spilosoma
ATATATATTATTATTATTATTATTAATATTATTGTTAGTATTATTATTGATTTTTTTTAATTAAATTTTATAAGATCCTAAAAAAAAGCAAATGAAACGTCAAAGAAATGTGTTTATTACGCAAATAAGATAAGAACCAGTTATGGTGACTGAGCAGAAAGTGACATATTGATGGGGGTGAACAGAAACATGTTAAATTGGATAAGAGTGCCACACATTGACTTTTCAGTAGGGTGTATGGTCACCCCAAATTGCCAAAACACACTGACAGTAATGGAGCATGGACAGAATCAGATTGTCGGGCAGTTTTTGTGGGATTCTCTTTGTATTCATTTTGAAAACAAAATAAAACACAGGTAAAGATATCTCAATTAAACAAATGATACCTAAAAAATATATTTGATCAAGTTTTTATTGAGGAAAATGATGCAGTGTTACATATCTGTGAGTGGCAGACGTATTTGAATGTCCAGGATTAGCCTTAATTTGAAAGTGAAATTAGAATTGGGTGTTTTTGGTCAATGGGATGGAAATCAGGTGTGTGCTCATCAAGCTGAAAAGGGTTACAAAATCATTTCTAAAATATCTGGACTTCAGCAATCCACAGTAAGACATATTGTGTACAAACTAAGGAAAATTAAGAACAACCGATACTTTTCTCAGAAACAGAGACCTCATTGATTGTAATAGTCTCAAAGGTCACAAAAGACCCCAGGGTAACTAATAAGCAACTAACGATCTCTCTTACATGGCAAGGATGTAAAAAGTAAACTACTACTTAAAAAGCACTGCTCTGCAGTTTGCCAAAGATCAAGTGAAAAGTCAGAAATCTACTTGAAAAAAACAAACATTTTGTGGACAAATTAGACCAAAATAGAAATTGTTTCTTTAAATGAGAAGCATTACTTGTGGAGAACAGAATACACTGAATTCCAGCACAAGACCCTTCTCCCATCTGTGAGCTTGTTTTTCTGCATCTGGGCTAGGACAGCTGCCCATAAATAATACACTGTGAACAGTTTATAATAAAAAAAACAACAAGAAAAACAATAAATAAATACTATATGTAATCAATATAAAAATTATAGCCAAAAACAATAACTACAACATAATAATATATATATAAATCTATATTATATATTTAAAGATGTATTTTATATATATATATATATATAATGATACCATGCACGTATCTAGTGCAGAAACAAAGTATACAATCATATGCAATACAAGATTGCTTGTTAATGGTAGCTCATATTGTAGTGATTACTAAATTGCCACAAACAGCAAAAACAAAGTGACATTTTGCTGATTTTGTAAAGAAATATTCAGGGTATTTTTTTAAATCTTAAATCATTATTTTTTATCTCATCTTAAATCATATTGAAAAAGAAACATATTGGAATTTTCAATTCAATTTGTGTTTGTAAAAGGCTGGGCACTTTCCTGCTGATTTACAAGTGTTTGGTTGTAGGCAGTTAGACTGACTTGTTAATGGTATTTAAATTTGTTGTACTTGTATTATTTAAGTTTGTTTACAATTGTAACTTAGACCTTAAACCTATCAATTTGATGGCTAAAATGGCAGTTTTCTAGGTTATAGCAGTGGATTCTGCAGGGAGTATATACATACACTAAGCACAGCAAAGCACCCTGTTTTACTCCCTGCAGAATCCACTGCTATAACCTAGAAAACTGCCATTTTGCCATCAAATTGATAGGTTTAAATATAATATATAAAATATAGCAAAACCATCCCAAACCAAACCAACCCAAACAAGGAAAGGGGCTTTCAACAATGAAAACCATAGTCCCATCCAGGGAATACTATGCCTGTGCACAGGAGAGCCGTGTGTATAGGTGAGGATGGGTGGTCAGTGCCCACCCAAAGGAATACTCTGCCATAATCAATTCTTCTCTTGGCAATATCTTCAGAATAAAATCAAGCACAGTTGTCGAAATAATAGTTAAGTCTCTACGTCAAACTCTGAGTTAAGGCAAATATGTCTCGACTTTAAAAGACTTTCTGCTCCCTGTGTAGATGCACTGCTCCTTGTCACAAACCTGATTGTTTTGTTCTGTTTACATTTGACTATATACAGTTTAAACAATGCCACATTACTCATCACAACTCAAGTGTGATGCATAATACATTGTAAAAGGCCGGTAACGCCCAAACCTTGGTGTTATAATTGTATTCATTCTGCCCCCTTCTCAGAACGAACTGTTTCCTTGTTTCTATGAATTTACGCATATAACCTCCTGAGCCCTTTGCGATTTAAAATGGGACAAGTCGGGCCAAATTTGGAAGGTTATTTCTGTTATAATAAACCCCACTAAAGGGTTTAAGGTTTGCGAATGAAAAGCGTCACATGAAAGACTTTTATTGTGTAGTCGGGTGGTGCGTGCTAGTGAGTCAAACGCTCAGTTCACTTGCTCACTCGGGTAGAATTACCCTCACTTTATAGTTAGACTACGTATCTGTTCTTGTGTACTGACTGAAAATGGGGGCTTGTATGGCATTATGTTCCCTCGCAAGCTGTGTAAGTATGATATTATTTATGTGACTTCTAATTTTATTTCTATGCTAGATAGAAACGGACGGAATTGCTAACAGCTACAATGTATCGATTTCAAATGTGGGTTTAACGGAACTGTTTACATTCAGTTGCGTGTACCCGTTGGCTTTTCGTTAAACTTCCGATATTAATAGCTATTCTTAAAAGTTATTCTACTAAGATTTGGGATATCTATCTAATTGGGTAATGTACACGAAGTACGCCGTTTTAGTCATCCGCAATATGTCTTAATTTCGTCGTATGTTTTAATGTAATGAAAACATATCAGGACACTGACAATCCTGATTAAAGTATACATTCCACATCACACACTTATCACGGTGACTCATTGAACCGAAATGCCACGCTTAGTTGACTTTTTAAATAAAAAAAATAGTTAAACACATACGTTCACTGGCCACTTTATTAGATACACCCGTTGAACGTTCGTGAAGGCAAATACGCTGCTCACAAAAATTAGGGGTTATTTCAAAATGAGTACGAAGAAGATCTCTTAAGAACTGCTAAACAATCCGATCCTGTCCATGCCCCGCCACTGTCAGTGTGTTTTGGCAGTCAACAGTATTTGGCATGCACCCTGCTGAACAGTCAATATGTGGCACTCTTGTTCAGTTTGACATGCTTCTGTTCACCCTCATAAATATGTAACTTGCTACTCAAAAAACGATGATTGAGTTTGCATCTCATTTGCGTATTCGAACAACTTTCTTTGACTTTTCATTTGCTTTTCTGATGATCTTAATGAAACCATTCAAAAGGAATACAATAAAATCCAATTCTTCTTTTCAGTCGCTTCATATTCATTTAGATATAATCCCATCATTTTTGTGAGCAGTGTATCTAATCAGCTGATCACATAAAAAATGTATGCGTTTTGCCATGAAGACCTGGTCAAGATCATCTGCTTAAGTTCAATAACCGAGCATCAGAATGATGAAGAAATGTGCTTTAAGTGACCTTAAACGTGGCGTGGTTGTTGGTACTAGACAGGCGGGTCTGAGCACTCCAAAAACGGATGATCTACTGAGATTTTTATGCTCATCCATATCCGGTGTTTACAGCAAATAGCACAAAAACATCCAGTGAGTGGCAGTTTTCAGGGTGAACGAGCCTTGTTGGTGCCAGGTTTATGAGAAGAACGGGTTAGGGCTGATAGAAAAGCAGCAATATAACTTCAATAACATCCTTGTAACAACTGAGGTGAGAAACTGAGCATCTCTGAATGCACTTGTTCTCAATCTCAATGTTTGCATACTCCACATGTAATGTATTTATAATTTCATTAAAATGAAGAAACTAATATTTACATGTGTTTCTTTCTAAGGTTGTCAGGTAAACAGCAATAAACAGTTATGGACAAGAAAGTCCAGGGTTCAAATCTTGCCTCTACAAAGCTGGCACTTTTGGGTTCATGAGCATGGCCCTTAACCCATAGTTAAGGGCCATGTAATTAACCCTTACTTGATTAGTATTCAATATAACAGTCTTAATACAGAATACCAGTACAGGTGTTTTAACTTCTTCCTCATCCTGAGGAATTATGGTATAGGAGCTATCTGAGTTATCACCCAGTGAAAATATTGGCACATTAAGAAATCCCATGAGAGCATTCAGCCCATCACACAGTTGGGGTAGTTATGAAAGTTCAGCAGCAAAACATCATACAAGCTGTGCAGTCAGTATGTGACTTTATTTATATGATTTTGTTTACATGTTTTACATGTTTTTTACATCCGCTGTTAAGAATGTCAGTGTGAATTCTGAGTGAACCAGGATTACAATGTGACTATGTATCATTTTCTCTTTTGGTCTGAATCATGTAAACCAAACTACAAGTAGCTATAACTGCACCATAAGACTAATTTGCCCCTGAGCATCGCAGCTACACTCATTTCTCTAATGGTACAAATATATATAAATAGTTCACGAAGAAACAGACATGACAGAGACCAGCGTAGTACAATATAGTAGAGTACAGTGCAGACTAGTAAACCTATAAATTCTGAATTCAAGTTTGTAATAGAGTTGTGCTGTTCATGTGGCTGTTTGTGCAGCAGTCACTATCGCATAACACAAGAGTAGGGGTCAGTACTATGAGACAGATTAGGCAATTTCCGGTTAAGGACGATCATGCTGAAAACAGGGCGATTCCGGTCACCTCTGAGTAAAACTGGATGAGTCATGGTCTGAAATCAGACGGATTAACAGTACAGTGTTGTTAAAATAAGTTGTTAGGTGTAGCACATGGAAATATAAATGCAGTGATCTTATTAACCATTAATATGTGCTCTTATACTGAGACTGACGTGCTTATCATTGATGCCCATATGACAAAAGCTGATGTGTTGTTTTTTGCTTCTCTAGGCATCGTGTCTGTGCGGATCAGCGCCATGTCTTCTGTGTGGGTGCTGTCCTTCATCCAACAATTCTACAGTCTCGCGGCTAGTCTTCTCTTTCTTCCTGCTGCTCGGTACGCTGGTGTCTATAATTATGATACTGCCTGGCATGGAGACTCAGCTTCGCAAGGTGGGCACTGCTCCCCTGAAAACCCTTTGGATGTGTCGTTGTAACTGTACCAGTATTATACAATATCTTTTTCTGACATTCCCATAGATTCCTGGTTTCTGTCAAGGTGGAAGCACAATACCAGGTCTGGAGAACCAGGTTAACTGTGACGTGATCGTGGGCTACAAGTCTGTGTACCGCATGTGCTTTGCAATGGCCTGTTTCTTCTTCCTCTTCGCTGCCATCATGATTCGCGTACGGAGCAGCAAGGACCCACGAGCTGCCGTTCAGAATGGGTGAGGTGTTCAGGAATAGACCATGTCATTCCATAACATGCTTATTGGATTAAGGTCAGGACTTTGACGTGGCCATTCCAAAACATTACCTGTATTTTCTTTTACAATTATTTGGTAGAACAACTTGTGTACTTAAGGCTGTTATCCTGCATTACCAACGTTTGTGATTTAGTTCACAAACAGATGCCCTGACACTTTCCATTAGAATTTATTGGTAAAATTCTGAATTAATTGTCCCGTGCATAATGGCACAGACGCGGCAAAATGGGTCCAAACCATGATACTACCCCCATTGTGTTTCACATATGGAAAAAAGGTTCCTATGCTGGAATGTAGTGGTTTCCTTTGTCCAGACATAACACTTCTGATTTAAACCAAAAACATTTATTCTGTGTCTGTTTGTTTTGTTTGTTTCAAACAGCATTATTCGACTTTCCCACTCCATCACACCAACCCGGCACTGAGTTACCAGTAATCCCATTCACCACCGTATTGTTTCCTCCCACCAGTCTCACATTTACTTTATCACATCCCTTTATTTAGATCCCATGTTTGAAGCAGTTGGGATGAAACCACACATTGTGGTGAGAGTGCTCTTGCCTGCAAAAACTTGCCTATGTGCTCGCTCTGTCACACATGAGATCCTAAAGGCCTAGTCACACCGAGTAAAACTTTTTTTGGCACGATTGTTAATGGGGTGGGATCCTCACACCAAGTATGCTACAGTTGTTTCTTGCCCAAACACTTTTTTTGTGTTTGCTTTCCTTAATTTCCCGTATCTTATTCACCTTGTCAAAAAAAAAAACAAAGACCCAAGTGAGGATTAGTGCAGTAAACTTTTTTTGAACACACTAGAATGCAATTACCCACAGTTACTTGAATAGAATTCAATGTAACAGTCTTTAATACAGAATACTCACGTTTACCTGATTCATAAGGTTATAGGTGATAGCATAAGTTGTCCATTGCACACCAGTACAAGTTTTCTAACCTCCTCCTCCTTCTTCTTGCAATTTGTGTGCAAATTTGAGGAATTATGGTGTGGGAGCTCTGAGTTATCACCTAGTGAAAATATTGGCACATTAAGAAATCCCATGAGAGCATTCAGCCCATCACACTTCACACACCAATTGCTGGGGTAGTTCTGAAAGTTCAGCAGCAAAACATCATACAAGCTCTTTTTTGTGTTTGCTTTCTTTAAATGTGTTAAGGAGATTTCACCGTGTCTTATTCACATTGTCAACAATTTTTAAAAAACAAAGACACAAGTGAGGCTTGGTGCAGAAAGCTCTTCTTGAACACACTAGAAGTAAATATCAAAGAAATACATACATTCAGTGTAAAGTTTTCAAAATCATTCCATAGCCTGCCAGGTGTTTTCTTTAATGTCCATGTTTTTTTTATAGCCAGTGCTCGTCATATAAGCCATAGTGCTTTTCTACTAGCAGGATGAGCTGTTCTGTCTGATGATTAAGCTGCAGCTGATCAGCCTGTTTTTAAGGCATCCAAACAACGTCGAAATTATAACAGGCTCCAATTACAAGTTTTATGCAACATTGCAATCCATCAGTTCTTTTACGTAGTTTAGTAATATGTTTGTTAATATAGCAGTGTGGTTCTGTAATTGAATGACTGTTTTTATCTGTTGTGTTTTATACACAGATTCTGGTTCTTTAAATTTCTTATCTTGGTGGGCATCACTGTTGGAGCTTTCTTCATCCCTGATGGAACATTTCATAATGGTAAGTGTAGCATACTGTAAAGTATAAAATGTGCTGTAACTTCTCTGAAGAATAGGTTCAAGCTGTTTAACAGTAGATTAGTTATCGGATATAAGACTAATTTCCTTTTTTTAACTGAGTAGCCTATGAGTGAGACTGCTTAATGGAATACGGTGTATGGAATCACCATGGGTCAGTCATTGCATGCTGCTGTATGTATATGCTTGTGGAAGTTCCTAAAGAGGATATGTGGATTTACTGAACAGGAAATAGGCAACAACCCCTAATCACAAGCAGGGATCTACAGTGTGAGCATTATGTGAAAATTTACTCCTTGGTTTTTAAGGAGTGCGAGAAGTCACAGAGTCAATTAATATTAGTATTAATAAATAGTGATCGCTCTTGCCGCCTACTTCCCTCATAGGGAGTTATCTTTGTGAATAGCCTATGAACTGACAATGGAAACTTAAGAAAGGTTAATGAGTCAGTCTACTAAGAATAGATGTTGCATCACTGATTGGTCACACCCTAATCATGCGTCAAGTGTATACTTCAGTCCTTATTATGAACTTTTGTGAAGTTCTACAACTTTGGATTCCAATATTCTCTTTTTTTCCCTTTGGAGAAGTAATGTAACACACATGACGGTTAGCTATTTATTTCTTTACTGCTCAGGAATTTATTTGATACATTTAGTGTTGGTACACGGCTGGGAACATGGACACGGGAATTGGGAACCTCTATATTTAAATGAAAACCGAGGCGTTAAAAAAGGACAATGTGTTATTGCCTTGGCCACTTGTATTCCACCGACACAAATTACTCATCCTGAGGGAAATTAAAGAAGCACAGAGTAGATAATATAGAGACTAAGTAAGATATTATTTCTAGGGTGTAGAATGACTTCTCAGAAATGAACTACTCCCTGTAGCTTTTCACCATCTTTTTGTACTTCCTTCAGTCAGTGTTGTTAAATGTATGTGCTTTTCTTGTCTAATTTATAAAATATAATCAATAAAAAAAAAAAAAAAAACTTTTAAGCTGTTCAGGTCTCACAGAAGATGGACAATGAAAATCTATCTGCTAACTCTTAACCTAATGTAAAGCCTTGTGTTCTTTCTCTGAATATACAGTGTGGTTCTACTTTGGCATCGTGGGCTCTTTCATGTTCATTCTGATCCAGTTGATCCTGCTAATTGACTTCGCCCATTCCTGGAATGAGGTTTGGGTGAGGAACGCTGAAGAGGGTAACAGCAAATGCTGGTTTCTAGGTACAACTCAAAACTCACTTTCTGTTAATTGCTTTCCAAGGATACTTCCACATCAGTTTGTAAACTGAGAGCCTTGTGTATCTGTAGGTCTTTTATTCTTCACCATCCTGCACTATGCCCTGTCCTTGGCTGCTGTTGTGCTCTTCTACCTATACTACACAAAACCTGATGATTGCACTGAGCACAAGGTCTTCATCAGTCTGAACCTCATCTTTTGTGTCATTATCTCTGTGGTGTCCTGTCTTCCCAAAGTCCAGGTATGATGAGTTTCCTTGTGTTCACTTTTATAGTTTAAACAAGGAAAACATGAGAAACAGGGTTAAATGTGCTGAGACAAATGCAGGTAACACACAAACAGGGCTTAGGAAACAAAAGTTTGAACTTTGCACACAAATAGACTGAGTGGTTTTGCCCCCTGCCTCTCCAGACAATGGGCTTAAATAGCAGAGGATGCGATTCACACATGTTGGAGAGGTAAGAAGAATCAATACACCAGCAGCACAGGGCTTTGTTTGGGGGTGCGTGAGAGTGCGAGAAAGTCTGAGATGGAATCCCGATACCGTGGAAATGGAGGTGGTTCATTTAAATATATTTTAGTGCATGGTTGAGACTCTAATACTTTAAAAATAATTACTTTGGTAATGAAAATTAGAAGTAAATCAGAAATACCCCTTTCTTCCCCATAATGTTCAGGTTGAGCAGTTGCAGAATAACAACAGATACACTATTGCCAAAAGTATTCACTCGTCTCCCTTCACACACATATCAACTTGAGTGACGTCCCATTCTTAATACATGGGGTATAATATGATGTTTGCCCACTCTTTGCAGCTCTAACAGCATCAACTGTTATTGGAAGCCTTTCCACAGGGTATAGTAGTGTGTTTATTTGAATGTTTGACCATTATATTCCGGATGTGCATTTGTGAGATCAGACACTGATGTTAGATGAGAAGGTCGTTCTTGCAGTCTCTGATATAATTCATTGCGAAGAAGTTCTATCTGGTTGAGGTCAGGCCAGTCAAGCTCTTCCTCTCCAATCTCACTCATCCATGTCTGTGTGGACTTTGCTTTGTGCACTGGTGCGCATGTTGGAACAAGAAGGCGCCATCCCAGGGCCGGAGTGGGCCCCTTTTTCAGCCCGGGCGTTTCATACCCAAATCCCGTCCACTTTTTCCATGGAGGAGGAATTTTAATAGCAGCTAGCTCTTACAAAGCCTTTTTATTGCGTATTAGTTCAAGTATATGTTGGTAAGTTAACAGAACACCCTTCACTTAAACATGTTTCATTCAAATTTAAATGAGCTTAAGATTTAAAAGGTAAAAAAAAATGGGATAAAGATGAAAACATATTTACGTTTGTACAGGATCAATAAGTTGAAATTAAAATAGTAAAAAAATAAAATTGCATTTTTTTCCCCCAACAGAGAGGTGCTCTATTGTTAGGTTTACGCTAAACTCTTACACTTCTAAATGATGTTTATTATTTTCAGCTTGAAACTGGACATTTGTGTTTAATGGTGTGTACTGGGCTCTACAAAAATAAACTACGCTAAGTCGACATTGTAAAAGTTGCGCAATAGCTGACAATTCAAGATTATTTCCATATCTCTGTTTACCGGCTGCAGCTGGAGTCTGTCCACTGGAAAAAACAAGTTAATTTTGCACATTTGGCAGCTTCTTCTTCCATCTTCTTTCTTTTTTTTTTAAAATCTGGCCTTTTCGGCTCCACCTGGCCTCTTTTTGCCCTCCATCACAGCTGACTGACGTTTTGTGCTATTCTGTCGCTTTTCTGCGCTCCAGAAAAGACACAACATTTGGGAGGGGGGAATTCCCTGAGATGGTAGAACCCATCTAATAATGAATAGAGAATGCATCTGGAGTTAAATGGAGAATAAATGCAATCCCGTCCAACCGGCCCAAACTGGAGATTGATATGAGCCGGCCCATCGGGAATCTTCCCGAATCTCCCGATTAGCCACTCCGGGCCTGGAGTGAACTGAATGTAGGTCAGTAGATCAGCCAAGAAGATCACTGAGAGCGAGAGCTGTTCCCATGAGCCGTATTTAAAGCAGTTTCTACCTCGTATACTGTATCAGGGTAAGCAGATCTAGAGAGAAAACAGAGTCCAGATGCTAACAGGGAGTTAAATTAACGTTAACTTATATCCGAGATTATTAATAAGCCATTAAAACGTTCTAAAATCTTACAGAAACAGCAGTGGCTCATATAGAAACTGCTCAAACCTGTACACACCCAGTTGATTTGAAATACAGGTCACATTTAGCCTAAGGTTAAGGTACTGGACCAGACCAGAAGGTCCAGGGTACAAATCCCACCTCTGCCAAGCTGCCACAGTTGGGCCCTTGAGCAAGGCCCTTAACCCACAATTGCTTGGATTGTAAG
>JAVSBV010054940.1:0-2500 GCA_033117975.1 Parotocinclus spilosoma
AGAGAGAGAGAGACAGAGAGAGAGAGAGACAGAGAGAGAGAGAGACAGAGAGAGAGAGAGAGAGAGAGAGAGAGAGACAGAGAGAGAGAGAGACAGAGAGACAGAGAGACAGAGAGAGTCCACCTGAGAGATTTGCACTAATAAGCATGAGAAGTAAAATCGATATATTTATAGGACGCTGCTCCGTCCCTGGGGATGAGGACGGATGGAGAGCGCCGGCGTCTCGCCCTCTGATTGGTATTCATATTCGTTCACCTTCCGGCGGCGCATTCATTCCGATTCTTCTGTTCGGGACCGTCGCCCTGGCAACCCGCCACCAGGTGATTCCAGGCTCATTTCCCTTACAGGGTGTCCCTTTGTGCGATGTCCTCTCGCCGTCCGTCAACCGGAGTCTCCAGGGTGCAGGTGGTAGGAGTTTAAGGAGGTTCTGTACGGCACCTGTACATATCGCCGATCTGTTAGCGTCCCTCATATCACTTATAGAGGGAAACAGACCCAGTCAGGACCGAAGCGCCCCCCACGAGGCCTCCCTACTCGAACCCGACCGTCCTCAGACCCCAAACAGAACCTGGAGTCATCACTCATTCGTACCTGTCCAGGTTTCTCGTTTATAACGCCACTGCAAACGAGACACCGTGACAACAAGTTTCCTTTGGTAAAGCCCCTGAGAATGGTCCAAGTCTGGGTCCGGGTCCTGGTCCGGGTCCCGGTTTGGACGAGGTAGGGGGTTTGAGGGTGCCTGAAGGTGCCTGCTGTGTCTTAATAACAGATAACGTCCTCACTACTGGGGGGTCTGTGTGGGCATCCGGACGCCGGTTCACCCCGTGTGTGGGTGCCCCCTTAAAACCAGTGCTCCCAACACCTCCTACCAGCCAGGTCAGGACAGCCCGGACGGAGTCAACTCATAAAAACCAACGTGACCAACGTGAAACAATCTCTCACCAAGAGGTACACTGCCCAAAAGTAGCCTCTGAGAACCTTTTTATAGGGCAGCGCTATAGAGGAAACTGGGAGATACTTTAGGAAAAACGAAATCCCATACCGTAATATCCCCCCATTTTTTGTAAGAAGGTCCCAAAGTCGTCCCCAGACCTACCATGGGCTGATAGTTCAAACTGGTCGGACCTTGGAGGAAGAGGAAGTCGGTAAACGCTGTGATCTGATTGGACAGAGAGAGGAACTTTCGGGTAACATTTCCTCATGAGCTGAACCCCGGATTCCACCAGAACGTCCGACTCCTTCATCAGCAAACAGGCCTGAAGAATCAGAACCAGACACTCCGTATAGGAAGGGCTTTGTGGTGCATTATGGGTAATGTAGTGCAGAGAGCTCAATAGGGAAATATTTGTTTTAATAAATAAAAAGGAAAAAGACAAAAAGAAAGAGGAAAACAAGAAGAAATTAAAAAAGAAAAAGTAAGAATAAAAGGTTGTAAAGAAGAAACTAATAATAAAATGAGGGGGAAAAAGGTAAATGAACAGGAAAAAAAAAGAAAAAAGAAAGACAAAACTGTAAGAAATAAAGAGATAAAAATAAACAGCAAATACAACATTACAAAAACATAATTACAGTATTTATTTTCAGAATATGAATTCTAAATACTGAATTATTTTTGTTTGTATATAGAAAATAGAAAATAAAAAAGAGGGAAAAAAGGAAAGAAAATAACGAATAAAGAGAAAGTGGAAAAGTATATACAAAAAAAATATATATATATACAAAAATGAAATAAATATATATTTAATAGCGTATAATTTTATATATTATTGTTAATTATATATAATATCTAATTTTTTTTATATTTAAAGTATAAATTATAAATATAAAGTATAAATACAAGAAAAAAAGAGAGAGGCGATAAAGATTTACAAATGTTAAACAGAAAGATGAAATATATATATATTTTTTGTTATTTTTTATGTTTTACAAAAATGATTTCCAACAAATAAAATTAAAAAAAAAAACAACATAAAGACACAAAAAGCTGACTAAAAGAGAAAAAAAATCTGACGGGAAATCTGACAAACGAACAAAAAAAAAAAGGTTAAAAATAAAAGAGAGAGAGAGAGAAAGTAAAACATGAAAAATTAATTCTGTGTTTCTTTACAGTAAGAAAAAATTAGGAAAAAGAAAAATGAAACATAAATCACCGATATAGATGAAAAAAATGATACAGAAAATAATAAAATCGAAAAAAATCATAGAAATAAATAATGATGAAACGAAAATGAAGGAATGAAGGAAGTTAAGCATTTTTAGGATTAGAAAAGAAAAAAGGAAAGGAAAGAAAAAAAAGAATTAACATGAGGAAAAAGAGACAAAAACAAAGCAAGAGAAAGAAAAAAAAATAGGAACGAAGAATGAATTAAGTTAATTAAAGTATGAGAAAGAGATAAAAATAAAAGGAAATGCTATAAAAAAAATAACAAATTTTGATATTTTAAAAAAGGAAAGCAAAAAAATGAAGGAATTGAAAAAGAGCGAGTCGTCCTCTGACTCA
>JAVSBV010054940.1:7500-10777 GCA_033117975.1 Parotocinclus spilosoma
TCTTTCTAGTTTAGTGAGTCTTTCGTTTGATTCAGTGAATCATTTGATCCTGATTAAGTCATACCCAGTGACTTTGATGTTCCTTGACTGTGTAGATTGGGGTGGAATTTGGGGTGGAAATGGGGGTGAGGGCATGTAAAGGTACCAAAACTCACGGGACGAACAGAAGACCCTGATGACCCACAGGCAGGCCGCCGCCCATCTCTCATTTTCTGTGTTCTGGCTTAAGAGTCTGAGAGTCAACAAAACGGCCTCGGCTTTCTCCGCCTTCACCCCGATCATCTTATCTGGAGGAACAACAAAATATTCGGTGAGTCAAATGCTTGATTCTTGAACCAGTGAATCATTCATTTACAATTTTCACTTATTTAGTGAGTCAAATGTTTGATTCTCAAATCAATGAATCATTTATTCACATTTTTTTCTTTTATTCAGTGAGTCAAGTGTTTGATTCTTGAAGCAGTGAATCATTTATTTACAATTTTCACTTATTTAGTGAGACAAATTGTTTAATTTTGAATCAGTGAATCATTTTTTCATAATTATATTTTATCTATATATTGTTTGATTCTTAAACCAATGAATAATTTAGTCATTATTATATTTGATCTCTTCTTCAGTGACTCAAGTGTTTGATTCCTGAATCAGTGAATCATTTATTTACAATTTTCACTTATTTAGTGAGTCAAATGTTTGATTCTTGAATCAGTGAATCATTTAGTCACAGTTACATTTTATCTCTAATTTGGGGAATCAAGTGTTTGATTCTTGAATCAGTGAATCATTTAGTCGCATTTATATTTTATCTCTTATTTAGTGAGTCAAGTGTTTGATTCTTGAATCAGTGAATCATTAAATCACTTTTTTCTCTTATTGAGTGAGTCAAGTGTTTGATTCTTGAATCAATGAATCATTTAGTCAATTATATTTTATCTCTAATTTGGGGAATCAAGTGTTTGATTCTTGAATCAGTGAATCATTTAGTAGCATTTATATTTCATCTCTTATTTAGTGAGTCAGGTTTGATTCTTAAATCAATGAATAATTTAGTCACATTTTTTTCTCTTATTCAGAGTAAATGTTTGATTTAAGAATCAGTGAATCATTTAGTCATAATTATATTTTATCTCTAATTCGGGAAATCAAGTGTTTGGTTCAGTGAATCAGTGAATCATTAAATCACATTTTTCTCTTATTGAGTGAGTCAAGTGTTTGATTATTGAATCAGTGAATCATTTAATCACAGTTATATTTGATCTCTTATTTAGTGAGTCAAATGTTTGATTCTTGAACCAGTGAATCATTTAGTCATAATTATAGTTTATATCTTATTCAGGGATTTAAGTGTTTGATTCTTGAATCAGTGAATCATTTATTTACAATTTTCACTTATTCAGTGAGCCAATTTTTGATTCTTGAATCAGTGAATCATTAAATCGCTTTTTATCTTATTGAGGGAGTCAAGTGTTTGATTCTTGAATCAATGATTCATTTATTTACAATTTTCACTTATTTAGTGAGACAAATTTTTTAATTTTGAATCAGTGAATCATTTTTTCACAATTATATTTTATCTGTAATTCACTGAATTAAGTGTTTGATTCTTAAACAAATTAATAATTTAGTCATTATTATATTTGATCTCTTCTTCAGTGACTTAAGTGTTTGATTCCTGAATCAGTGAATCATTAAATCACATTTTTTTCTCTTATTGAGTAAGTCAAGTGTTTGATTCTTAAATCAATGAATAATTTAGTCACATTTTTCTCTTATTCAAGAAGTCAACTTTTGATTTAAGAATCAGTGAATCATTTAGTCATAATTATATTTTATCTCTTATTTAGTGAGTCATGTTTGATTCTTAAATCAATGAATAATTTAGTCACATTTCTTTTATCTTATTCAGAGTCAATTTTTGATTCTTGAATCAGTGAATCATTTAGTCATAATTATATTTTATCTCTAATTCAGTGAATTAAGTGTTTGATCCTTGAATCAGTGAGCCATTTATTTACAATTTTTACTTTTTTAGTGAGTTAATTTTTGATTCTTGAATCAGTGAATCATTTAGTCACAATTATATTTTATCTCTAATTGAGTGAGTCAAGTGTTTGATTCTTAAATCAGTGAGTCATAATTATATTTTATCTCTTATTCGGTGAGTCATATTTGATTCTTGAATCAGTGAATCATTTAGTCACAATTATATTTAATCTCTTATTCAGTGAGTCAAGTGTTTGATTCTTGAATCAGTGAATCATTTGATCATATGTAAGATTCGCTTTTATTCCATTCAGTGAGTCACGTTTAAACGAATCATTTCCTTTTATTTGTGATACAATGTTTGAATCAATATGTTTTATTTAATATAGAATAAAAAATATATAAAAAGGGAGTCATTTAGTAATAAAGGTGTTGAGGGGCCACGCCCCTCAATATCTGACCTCACGTTCCCACAGACACAGTCCTAAATCCCATATGAACACCTGCGGGGACGGGACGGGACGCCATTAAAGCTCCTGTAGGTGTAACGTGGACGTGTCCGAATACTTTTGCACACTTCTCATTCTCTCTCTCCATGTCTCACCTCGATGGCCCACCTTAGCGAGCAGGTGCAGGATGGGTAAGAGCAGCAGGGGGTTGGGACTGAAGGACTGAGCCGTTTGGACCAGGGCCGAGAGCAGGGCTTCACTTCCTCCTTTAGAGATCATGTAGTGGATCCTCCTGTCTGTACCTGGAACAAATAAAGCTTTAATAGGTTTTAAATGTGGACTGGATATCCATCCATTAAATCATCATTAGTCAGAATTACACAGAGGGGAGATTCCAAAGGGTTCACAAACTTTCAGGCATCACTGTATGTGTGTTTGTTTCATTTGAAAGCATTTCTAAATTTTTATCTTAGGAAATTTTCGGTTGTTTTTCAGTTTTTTCCCCCTTTTTGTTTGTTTGTTTTGTTTTTAAGCAGCTAAAAGCATTTTAGACACTAAAACGTAATTAAAAACACAATTTATATAGTATATGTACAAAGAAATGGTTTATATAATCAATAATATATAAAAACATATGATATAATCAATCATTATAAATGTTATAAATAATAATAATAATAATAATAAAATACTAAAAAAAAAATATATATATATATATATAGACACTACAATATATATAGATATATATTTGTGTGTGTGTGTGTGTGTGTGTGTGTGTGTGTGTGTGTGTGTGTGTGTGTGTGTGTGTGTGTGTGAGAAAAAAAATATAAAAAAAAAAAAATTTT
>JAVSBV010054960.1:0-10777 GCA_033117975.1 Parotocinclus spilosoma
TGATAGATAGATAGATAGATAGATAGATAGATAGATAGATAGGTGTGTGTGCGCGTGTGTGCGCGTGTGTGCATATATATATATATATAAATAAAATATTTTTCTGCCTTCCGATGGAGAGCCAACCGTTTTCTTCTGTTCATTTTATTTTTTTTCAGATTCACTTTAATGTAATTGTAGGTTAAATAAATTTTATTTTAAAATATAAAGTTATTTTTATTTATTTTTCCTTCCTTGTATTAATTCCACAGTCTTTGAGAAACTGAAGTGCTGAAAAAAGATTTATTTATATACATATATATACATACACACACAAACAATAAGTGTGTATATATATATATATATATATTTTTTTGTATTCTTCAAATATGATTAACGGCGGATCCGCGAAACAAGCAATCTACAAAAGTTTGGCCTTAAATAAAGAGAACAGGTCAGCATCTGATAAAGACTGTACAAGAACTGAAGGTACAAAAAATGTGGTTTAATATAACATTCTTTATAAAAAGACATTTGTGACATACAAATGATAATAGACCATATAATATGCAAACTGATACAAATCACTGAGAGGGAGTATGCAAAATACACAACATCCATATCCAACAATTCAATCTTCAACACGTTTGGGCACCCAAACATTTCACATAGTTACAGATAGAATAGATACAGTGTTAAATCTAGACTTGATGCTTCACATATTTAGAAAAAGGAGTACTACTGAAGTTACCTATATTCAACAGAGCTGCACACTGGAATCTTTTTTGGACCACTGGTTGATTACCAAGATGCTGAACATGTTTGTGTTTTATTGTAGGTGGTGCGGGGAGTTTCCTCTCTCTCATCTATAATATAATATATCTTTGTATATATACACATATATATCCATGTATTAGATATATACTATTCTTTCTTATGGTTATTCAATTACATGAGCAAAGGATTATAAATGTTCAAATATACCCAGGTTGCTCTAAATGCCAAAAAGGATTGGCGTGAAGTTCTTGGTGGTTAATTGAAGCTTCCAGTATGTTACTGTTTATTAGAGGGAATGCATGGGTCTAAACACTTAGACATATCCACTGAACAAATACATGAACATCTGCTTGGAATACCCATATGCTTTATTTGGAGTTTGAAGTAAATTCATGACAATAGTCAACTTCTCAGTGCAGCTCACATTTATGTTAATCACATGTGCTTCGTGGCTCAGTGGTAAGAGCCAGCTGCTGGAAATAGCAGTCCTTCAGGGCCTGTGCTCAAATACTGAATAGGACTTACAACAGGAAGATGGGGTGGGGCATTTATAGAACAATGTGCTGGATGGATGCCCTCTCCATGGTCTATGTGAGCCTGTGCCCACTGAATTCAAGGTTAAGCTCCAGACCCATTGCTGCAACCTGGACTGCTTTGTGTATTCTCTTCCCCACCCTTTGCATATGAGTATCTTAAATCCTACTGATAGAAGTTAGCATATTGAACTGTGAGAGACTGTCATAGCTTAGTCTTGCTGGGTCAGTGTAGGACAAGCATCAGGACTGACAAACAAAAGACCGTCTTGCATTATTATGTGTGTCTAATTCACAGGTCTACATTCAGAAGCTTGCTCTGCTGCACCAACAAAGCTAGGTCAAGCAGTAAATCCGCTCACTGAATCATGGCACACAACTATACATACACTCATTGACAAAAAATAACCCATGAAAAAGGAGTTGTTGGAATCGAACAGTCTTCATATGTATCAATGTAATGATGACAATATTACAGTGAAAGGATAAATTCACTGGGGAAAACTATGCAATTGAAGGAGCCTCTAGTGCCCTGTTGGGTCGCCTCTCGCCTGGATTCAAGATGGCTGGAAGAAGTCACTGGGAATTAAGGCATACAAGTTCCTTACTGCGCTGCACCTTTGCCCACAGCTATGCCAGTAGATCTTACACAGTCATAGGTCGCTGAAGCTGGTGTCCCAGATTATCCCATGAATGCTTGGTTGCTGAAAAATCAGGCAACTGGGCAGGCCAAGGAAGTGTTGCAATCTGGCATTACTGTGAAATCCTGCTGAAACAGGCTGGTTGGAAACCCTGCCAACACGTCTCTGCAGGATGTCCTGCACATATCGCTGATTTGTTAGTGTCCCCTGTATCAATACTAGAGATAACAAACATTTATATGCCATGGCTCCCCAGACCACCGCACCGGCTGTTGGAACAGTGTGTTGCTCCACATCAAAGGCAGGATTGAAACACTCACCATTGTCAGATCTCAAACAGAAGCTGGATTCATCACTAATGACTGATTTCTCATTTATGAAATGACTATTATTTTTGGTCAATGAGTGTATATTTTCTTTGGCCCCATGTGCATCTTGCATCAAATCCATATTGTTATTAAATGTTGTTTAGCCAATCATTGCAATTGTAACTTATTTCTTGCGTACAATTGTGTGCAAGTACTCTAGCAAGTCAAGCAGCTGGCAGCATTCAGGTGAAGGACATAAGGTATAGACAGTTTTTAATCAAACAAGGCACTGTTCCTTAACAAATTGGTATGGTACCAGCACCAAAATGCTGCTAGTCTAGATCAACAAATGGTTACATACAAGATTTAAATGGAGCAGTTTTTGTCTCCTGAAACATTTCAGATAAAAATGAATCTCAATTAATTACACCCATATAGCACTGAATAGAAATAAAACTAAAACTGCCATATAGCCAGAGGGGGGCTAATCGTTAAACAGTGACTGTGTTCTCTGGGCAGCCAATATAACATGTTTTATTTAATTTTTTTATTTTTTGGTGGCCATGTAAAGACCTAGGTCAAGTTTCCACATGTACTTAGAATATTGCACATAACTTAAAAAGTATAACATCTCTGCACCCCCAATGTCTTTAAAAGTATTTATTCCAAGGCAAAAATATAGAAAAATAGAGCTACTGCAGCCCTCAAGTTTCCAACAAAGCAAAAGCAACTGCATATAAAAAATGATACTCACAATGCACAATGGGACAGATGACCTATATTCAGCATGCCAGGTCTGCAAATCCCTAATTTTGCTTGTATATCTGCTGGCAGCTGTAACCTTGGCAATAGAAAACAGTCATGGCTCTGTTAAAGTCTGTCTTGTGCTGTAATCCAGTCACCACACAGGGATTCCCCACTGGAACATATCATGAGATTAATTCAAAAATTAAACAGAGTTATCGGTTTTCATCTTGAAAGTGCAAAATATTTGGGTATGAAAACATCAACATTCCCACAAATACTACTTTATCAAGTAATAGCCATGTAATAAGCCAAGGTAATGACACTGGTCTTGAATATAAGAAACAAATTTGGCAGTGTTATTACAACTGGAGAAAGTGGTGATTTCAGCAAAAGTGTTTTTCAGTTTTAAATCAACCATAGAGCCAGAATACGAGAAACTGTAAATCCTCTCCATTGTTTCTTCATGCATAATAGGTGAAGTTTGTCAGGGAGGAAGAAGGGAGAAAACAAAATATTTAAAAAAGTCAAATCCAGGTTCCCAGCTGCATGTGTAGATAAAGTAATGCATAATATGAGCTGGAACCTCTGTGAGTGTAGAGGGTCATAAGGCCACCATGGTGCAGGGGTGTTTGAGTTTGCAGGGCAGAATTCCTCTGTTAAGTTGATAGAATTCTACGAGGTGAATCAGGTCCATGAATTTGGTGGAACCATCGTCAAGGCTGAAGAATAGCTGACCATCCTCTTCACACTGACAGGAATTAAGGCATAGAGAGAAGGTGAGTGTTTAATTTGCAGCTTTGAGGTAACATCTTCTGCCAGCATTGAGGAATATTTACTCAGAATAAGTTGAATATTTATTGTAGAAAAAGCTCTGTATATAGAGAATGGTATTGATTTATTATTTTTAGTGGCAGTGAAATAAAACGAGTCAAAAAAGGTTGGGGAGAATGTTAAAGGGCTCACAGGCAAAATCTGAAAGTGTTTGATCTTCTGATGATGGCACAGAGTAAGAACAAAAGCTTTTGGATTGCTCTGACTGTCCCGCAGCAGGAACAACCTTCAAGGAATAAAGACATCTAGATTGTTATAAATGTTATTGGTATTTGAGAAAGAAATGTAAGCAATTCCACGGGTTTTATTGGTACTGAAGGTATGGTATCTACCCATCTACTTGGCCCTGCTGCATGATCATACGGTGCGACTCCTCTCTCATGATACGACCATGGAACCACAGCTGTGTTCGATGGACTGCTGAAAATAGTAGATGAAACAATATTTTAGATCCCAATTTGATTATTACAAATCTGTCACATTACAATATTGATAAATATAAAGTTTCTATTCAAAACAAAGACATGCTGTTCTAATATAATTTTACCATATGAAAATTAATAAGAAATAATAATGACTGTGCCCACCTGAATTTAGAGAAGAGGACTGCAGAGAAGGGTTGCCCAATACATTCATTCGCTGACTTCTCTTCTACATAGGGGCAAATTCATACATTCATGCATACATTCGTTTACACGGAGAAAAACAAACAAACATGGAATAATTCTTATGCTAAATGTGTGTGTGTGGGGAGGTAACAAAAACAAACAAAAACTTACTCTCCATGTGTGACCTTCCTCCATGGCTGCACTCATTGCCTCCACAGGGTTGTCAATCACACGTCCTGTCCTTCCTGAGAAATCCATAGCAACTAAAGAATTCTCAGACACGCTTCGCTACAGGGAATGGCATCAAGACATCAATATAAAATCAACAGTATACAAGTATGCCCACTGCTTCATTAATACCATTTTGCAGTAGACATGTCATGCATGCTTCTGGAAAATTCTATCCCAAAAAGTGAAGGAATTAACAGCTGTGCATATTGCCTCAGACTAGTGAGTAAGACCAGACATGATCAACTGAATACATCATCTTTAAAAAATATTATAGAGGACAAAATCAGCCAGGCCACACCAGAGAGGGTACACACATTTTAAACTACATTTTAGACATGACAGGTGAACGCATTAAACACACATAGGAGGGGAAACTCTCACCACTGCTGCTGTGATGCTTGAGACTGGGGACTTTCTCTGGTGAGGGACTCTGTAGTTCTGGTACAGCAGAATTCCATACTGCACAAAGAAATATTTTGTTATTTGCTGATGTTCTTTAGATAGCAGTTTGGATTATGTTTTGTAGTAAAAAAAGCCACGGGACCCTTTTATTTTAGAAACACTATAATATAATTAAGTATTTAGATTATAATATAATAATCTGAATACCCCAGCAAGTAATATGCGAGAGGGCCTATCTTAAAGCGATGTCCAGAATATGACAAGCCACCATATTTAATCAAGAGCAAGTTTTTCCAGAACCAGAATCGTCTCAGACATTGATTGCCGCAATCAGATTTGCAATATTTGTTGTGGTTCAAAAGTCCCTGGTGCTGAACACAGATCTGAATGTGCGAGATTCATTAGTTATGAACAGACTTGAGAATCTCAAGAAATGCTATCACAAGCCTCCATAATGCGGTGCTGAAGGCTTGTTGCAGATTTTCTCTGTCTACACAATTTGTTTGAGATGACCCCATAGATAAAAGCGGTGATGAGGTCAGTTGATCTGGGCGGCCATTCCACAGATCCACGATGGCCAATCCAATGACCAGGGACTGGTCCAGCCACTGACGAGCACCTACTCCGTAGTGTGGTGGAGCTCCACCCTGTTGGAAATAACGGGAAAGTGCCACCTTTGGTCAGAATGGATGGGAACACCGTTTTCTGTAGCATTGTCAGGTAAAGTTGAGCATTTAGGTTCTGGCTAAAGAAAATGGGTCCAATTACACAGGTGCCCCATATTCCACACCATACTATAACCTGCACATCACCTATGACTTTGGTGGTTGGCATCCAGTAAGGTTTTTTTTACTCCAGTACCTCATGTTCTGGCAATTGACCTTATCACTGACATAAAAATGGCCTGTGCTAATGCCGGATCTTGTTGATGTTGGTCTAACACCCAGGTACAGAACTCGACGTCTATCAGGGTTATCCTCTGACAGTTTCTGCTGCACCTGGATCTTGAAGGGGTGCCACTTATTGGTAAGAATAGATGACTGGTTGACACCAGATTCTGCTGTGACAGATATTGCTGTGACAAAGGACTTTTCGCTAAGGCAGTCAAAACCACTGTTGAGGTTTCTTAGTATCAGTCTTCGGATGACCACTATGTGGCTTGTCATCCACAGTACCGGTTTCTCAGAATTTGGTTATGAGGGATTAGTGGTCTTTCTGGGTGTCAGTTGTTAAAGCTAAATCAGATTTGTGACCACTTAGGCTTTTCATGGGCTCATCAACTGACTACGGTTGTGACAATAAATATAACTGATGCTTACAAAACAGCAGATGGCGATGCAATTTTCCACTATCTGAAATGACATCACTCACGACAATTAGGGGATATTTTATTGGGGATATTTCATTTTTAAATATACCATAATTTTGTTAGGAATAACACCTTTTTAACACTGATGCAGCATGATGCACATGCAGCCTGTTCAAGTATGCAAAAAAAAAAAACCTTTAAATAGTGTACGCTGACAAGTACCTGTAGGAATTTGCCATTGTATGTACACTGTAGTGTGTACAGTAAACAATATTTACTGATAAAGCCCTAAAGATGTATTGTACTTATGCATTTTAGTGGATTAAATCACAATAATACAATTAATCAATTTTTTTGCTTGATGCCATAGCCCTATGAGTTGATAAAACAAGCATAAATATAATGTATTTAATAATTCTACAAACAAATCTCACAACAGTGAGAACTGAGGTACCACTGCATACCTTTTAATCTAAAGTACTATGCATTATGTAGTTACAAGAAACAGCAGGTGCAATACAACTTCCACCCATATAAAGTGTCCCACATCATTTACAGTTCATACCAACTCTGCTTTCTAAAGTCTATTAACTCTCTAGATAGTTTGTTAAATGTATAGCAATAATGAGTATGAAGCCATTTTGGACACTTCATATCTGGTGCTTAATTGCAGTGGGGAAAATAAGTATTTAATACACTACTGATTTAGCTAGATTTACCTACAAAGAATTGAGAAGTTTGTAATTTATATTGTAGGTACACGTCAACAGTTGTAATTTCTGTAAAAGGGGTGATATTATTGACTAAAAAGTTTCCCAAAGTTTTGTACATTCCAAATGTTGGTTAATTTTTTTTTCAAACATGTTAAAATTAATGAAATGCGTGTTCAATCTTGCAGAAATGCCATATGTATGTCCACCCCAGAAGTTAAATTCCTGTCATTTTAAAAATCAACCCATACATCTTGTTTGACTGGGCTTGCCCAAAATGTGTTATGATACTGTAAGAAGCATGAAGGTCCATTTGTTTCTCAGTACCTTAAGCAATCTGAAAGCAGTCATCCAGCATATTCTACTCTGCTCATCTTCAGCACAGAGCATCTTCAGATCCTTCAGATCTGGTGAGCAGTCTGTTGAACCTTTAGTATGCTAATGGTAAATCAACAACCAATGGCATCAAATATTCAGTTACTCAGTAAACCACATTGTCTAACTTCACACGTCATACATTAACTGTACCAATAGTAAGAAATCAATTAGAAGAGGATTCTTCCTAAAATGTTGTTCTTTTCCATTCTAATAAACTACACATGATGTTTTAACATACAATATTATAAACTATCTTACTTAACTTTGTATTTTTGTATATATATATATATCTTTGTAACTTTGTACTACCTTAATGCAGAACAGAAAGTCTGTGGGAGTGTTGTACACCTTCTTGCTAGCAGTCACTGTGAACACACTGCTTTCTTCCAGATCGGCCAGTAACTGCAGATGCCTGGGCTCCTAAAGAGCCAGCATGTAACATTTTCAGAAGATATTTGCAAGATAATATAAATCAGCAAAAACAATTAAACCACACACAGACTGAATATTAAATCAAGCTGCTAATCTCAATATATAATATGTAAAGCTATTGGACACTAAATAATGTCAACAAATCCTGTCACTGACTTGTTGGATGGTGAAAAATGTAAAGTGAAAAAGTAGACCTGATTTATTATAACATGGGACCCATCTTGAAGGCCATATGATTGGCCAGACCATCTCCTAAATTATGAGCCTTGTGGGATGTTCTCCACCAGCTAGCAACAGGGTGTTGGCACCCAAGGCTCACTGATGCAAAAGGGCAACAAACATTTAATGCTGGTTGTGGAAGGATGTATTACAACACAGATAGCAGCCCAACTTGTTAACTGGTCAACAATGTGTTGTGTAATAAATCAAGAAAGATGTGATAATCCATAATCATAACAACAAATGTATTCAGTACCTCTGGCTTGGCTGGGTACTACAGAGACACAAATGGTGTCCCGTCTGAGATACCACCTGCCTGTTGCTGCAACAGTGGACCTATTGGTAATCAAGGCACTAATAAATAAGTCGAAAATGTAAGCCAAGCACTGCCTGAGCCTCCTTGCAGTTTCACTTTTTCTGTAATAATCTGCTACCAGACATTAAAAAGTAGAAGTGGTAGAAAATTATGTGAAGCCATTCACGTGCCTACAGTCCTCCTACTCCAGGGGGCCATACTAAAAATTATTTAGTGTATTATACTTGAAGAATACTTCAAGTATATATAGAATTGCATATAAAGTTGGGGGTTATTACCTTATTGTGAACAGCTATTAAGAATAAATTGGGCTACATGTACACCGCAGGTTCCAGATAACAGATTTGTCATTTATATTGACAGTGTAAGCAACAAAAATACTTATAATGTGGCATTTTCTTTCAGGTACACATTCCACGTTAATGCAGACGTATAAGATTACATACAGACAAAATCTCTCCCCAAACAACGCAATTCCCAGTCTTTTTTTCAACTGTAGATTAAATGAAAAAGTCCAGCCTGCCTTGGATGTTCCTTTTGTGGAGTAGTAGAGGCCTGAACGGCGCAGAAACATATAGAGCTTCTTCCATGACTTGCGGCCTGTCTCCTTCATGTAGAGGAAGCCCTGAATCTCTGGGCAGCGGCTGGAATTCAAGAAATTCTGCATGGAAGAGGAGAACAGAAGACCATCTACAGGCCAGCTGCTCAACCTGTAAACCCTTCATCCACAGAGGTGGATGACATTCTCTATCACAAAGCTTCTTAGATGGGTCATATTTCAGTGGTGTATGCATGTGTGCTTGTGAACAGATCTCACCTGCAGAAGCTGAGATGGTGGGATTGTGTCATTGGAATCTTGGCACCATGCTACCATTCGCTCAGGGAAGAAATTCTGTGGAAAAGCAAAAGGAGTTAAAGAGAGCATGATTGATAACTTACCTGTGAGTAGGAGATACAAGAATAAACTGTTTTTACATAAATCAACTATAATTACAAACCAACTATGATTGCATCATTGTAATATTAATTTATATTACTGATAAGAATGCAAAATCTTCTAAACTTATTTTTTTTTAGAAAACAGCAGTAAATTGCAGCGATTAAATGCTTTTTGGAAAGTTCATACAAAGTGTACCCATTTAATAGCTCACAAATATACTGCTCATAAAAACTACACTGCTCAGAAAAAATAGGGGAATTATCATACTGAAATAATTTTTGTGAGCAGTATACATGCACATTGTGGGTTAAATAGCTTTATTCCATATATACAAATTTGTGTTGTTTATTAGCTTCATCTTTCACTTAATATGAAATCTCGTTATTACAGGTATGTGGTGTTTAATATCTGCATGACATTTTGCAACACTTGACCATTTATAGAGAATTTGCAAACTTCAGGTGATGAATTTGTGCATGGATAAAAGAAATACTTTCTTTGAATATGGTTTGTTAGAGGGTGGCTGGGTGGGTAGCACCGCTGCCTCACAGCAAGAAGGCCCCGGTTTAATCCCAGAGTGGAAAGGCCTGGGTTCTTTCTGTGGGGAGTCTGTGCTCAATAGCCATAAAATGTATTCAGCGATGCAGAGTCTATTAGTTCTCTGCGACCTATACAAAGATATAAATACCTTGGCAGCCAGACTTATAACCACCTGATCAGCATGCATCACTCAAACAAATTGATAAAGTGGTCTGAATGATTGAAGCTTACGTCCTTTAAATGAATAGATGGTATAGAAAACTTAAAATCATGCTGAAAGTCATGCAACTGTGAGGTGAGCAGGAAATTATGTACATTTCTCACCAAAGGATTTCTGAAGAACTCATACTTGGCATAGTTCTTTCTGAAGAGGAACTTGCTCTCTGAAGACATGAAGGCCCGCACCTGAACCACCAGTTCATGGTCCTCTAAACACCTCTCTGTGTACATACACACAGAGACAGTCATAATAACTAGCATTAGATCAGACAAAAAGTTTTAACACTTGTCCACAACTTTTAGTACTCTAGTACTACTTTAGTACTTTAGTCTGAAATGGGTACATAAATTGAGCACAGAATCCTTAATTGTTCAGTGTAGTGTTAAAACTGTTTGCCATGTAATTAAATACTAATAACCCTTTATATATGCATACATTACTATGCTTTTTGTATTATATATAAGGATAACTACCATTAAAGAAGTAAGAAGACCATTTGCATAAAACTGATAAATGCACCAACACAAAGCTGGGTTGTCACTTCATTTGTTTTATTTAACCAGCAGGCTCTTAAATATCTACACTACCGTTCAAAAGTTTGGGGTCACCCAAACAATTTTGTGTTTTCCATGAAAAGTCACACTTAATCACCACCA